>JADBJO010017212.1:0-20000 GCA_016801955.1 Conus betulinus | reverse complement strand
CATTGACTGCCACAAGGACTGTAGGGCGGTGATTTCTTGTCTGGAAACTGATCTCCGCCATAGGGCGACTTTTTCGCCCATTTCTCTAGCTGCAGCCTCCATTCTTGGGCTGACTGGGCGGCCAGTATCCGTGGACCCCACAGTCACCCTTCACCCCGGCACAGCCTTTGTTCAAACCTGTGTGAACTGGCGGCGGTGAACTCTTCCCCTGAGACAGCTGCTTCACCTCTGACCAGGAGACCAAGCAACAACGACCTTCACCTTACTACAAAAAAACACCCTCCCTCTGCGAACCTCTTCGGTCATGGACTCTTGTTCGCAAGTGAAGTTACCGTTTCGTGTGGTATAAATGTGGGTCTGGTGTGTGTGTGTGTGTGTGTGTGTGTGTGTATTTAAGGCTGTCACTGATTCGCTTTGTGCTTAATTCTCACTGTGTAGGTCCTGTCGGATGTAGTATTGTTTCTGGAACTATCTTTCTTCCTTCATTCTTCTGAATGTCCTTGTAGCGGGTTAGGTGGGGATAGTAGCGGGATCCTGGGGTATTTGGAAGTGTGTTTTTTTTTTTCTTTTCAATTTACTTTGTCCCCTAAGACAGCTAGTTCTGGGTAGTGCCTTCTTCATCTATGCCCTGCTTCTCTCTTGACTATCTTCTCTTCTTTGTTAGAGTCCCTACCCTGTCTGGAGTGCTAGTGCGAGTGAATGGTTGTATTGTAAATAAGTTTTGATTCAAACATCTTTTGTGGTCTGGTGGTGTGAGAGCTTGAGTGCTCGCTCCGTTTCTGCCACTGCACATTGCCTATTTAACCTCCCCCCCCCCCCCCCCGTCAGGTGTGTATTCCCACTTGACAATTATGGTGGAGATGCGGGGTATAGGTGTGTGTATGTGGTAGTGTAAAAGCGACACTCTGAGCTCACTACCACCTGACCCTTGAGAGACCTGTCTGTCCTTCTATCCATGTATTAACGGGTGGTTGGTTGGATGGGTTCTAGAGTAAGTAGGGAGCCCATTGGAGCTGACCGGTTTGGGGAGTGTGTCGGCAGTAGAGTTCCGCGCTCCGTGGTCGGACCTTCGGCGCTTCTGTTCCGCCTTCGTCTCCGTGTTTATCTTGTTTTGTCTAGTACCGCCGACTATTGTGTCTAGAGTCCGTTCCCCATTTTCTCATTAGCTTAGTTAGAATAGGTACTTGGGTGGAGATAGAAGGGGTTTTAAACTTTAGATCAATAGGTCTTGCTTGTGCAGAGTCGTCGGTATCAGTGCTTGTGCTGATTTAGGATTTTTGTCTGCATTTGCCTGTACCCAAGACGCCCGACTGTGGTAGTAAGGTAAGTGTAGGCAGGCTGGCCAAGCATTTGGTGCTTTGTTTACAAAGCCAACTTTGACACTTGTTTACAAAGCCAGTTTTTGACACTTTCTTAGTTCCGATACCATGTTTGCGCGAAAATCAGTTACTACCAGGCTAGCAAAATCAGGCTAGCTACTTCAGTTCACAAAAAAAGAAGAGTATATTTATTCTGAGTGGTGTGTGTTATTTCATTATTGCACACTAGGTTGTAGGCTCTGTGTTGCTTAGTATAAGGGGATTAGCCCTGAGTTGATAGGCTTTCCTCTTCTGTCTAGCGCACATACTAGCAGTTTATTCGCTTTCCTATCTAGCTGATGTTGTTAGGTCTTTCTAATTGTTCAACACTAATTTGTGTGACTGAGGTGACTGGAATAATAAATTTGTCAGTCGTGTGTTGAGAATTTGGGAGTAGTGTCTTGTGTTAGATTTAAGTGTCTTTCCAAAGAGCCACTTGCGTCTTTTTCTGTCCCCCCCCCCCCCCCCCTCCCCCCTCCCATCCATTCCCCATTCAGTTACAGAGCAGTAGTTTTAGCACGTGGTTCCCGCCGTCGAACTAGATCATGTTGCAGGGGTAAGTCTGGGCTAGCCTGCTTTTACCCCCTGGGGGTCATTCTAGGACTAGCTAGAACTTACCCTCCCTAGTTGGAACTACCCCCGCGGGGGTAAGTTTGGGCTAGCCTGGATTTACCCCCCCACCCAACCAAAGGGTCAATCTAGGACTATTTGGAATCTTCCTCAACCCCCACCCCACCCTTCAAACAGAGAGGGTTTATTCAGGGTTTTTCCTCTGCCTTTTCCAACACACACACACCAGCCTTTTAGCCTGCATATTTACACCCCCTCTCCCCCCATTTCCTATATACAGTTTGTTAGGTTTAGACAAAGTGTAGTTCTAGACTCTTTTCAATAGATGGACCTTCTACTTCCCCAACCCCCCTCCCCCAACACCCTGGTTCACCAGCAGATACGTATATAACATTTCTCGCGCTAGCTTACACACGCGTGGGTCAATATTCGGGTGTGTGTGAGTACGCCCGTGCATGCGTGGGAAAGAAAGACGGCTACATGCCAATGTGACCAAGTGCCAATGAGACCAAGCGTAGTTGTGACAAAATGTCGTTGTGACCACGTGTCGTTGTGACCAAGTGCCATTGTTGCTTCATCCCGGTTTGCCTCTTTTAACTATTTACAGCTGTTTAGAGTCTCTTGAGTACCTGTGTACCTTAGCTTGTACAATGCAGATGACTAGTGGTCAGTGCCACTGACCACTGGTCATTATGACGTGAATCAGAGATTTTAATATTTAACAGCAAAATAGTGTTTCCAGAGTGCTTGTGTACCTTGTACAATGTAGATTACTTGTGGTCAGTGCCACTGACTACTGGTCATTATGACGTAAATCGGAAGATTTTAACTATTTCACAGCTAATTATAGTCTCCCAGTAAACCTGTGTACCTTGTGCAGTGCAGACGACGGATGGTGGTCAGTGCCACTGACCACTGGTCACTGTGACGTAAATCAGATATTTCGACTATTTTACAGTTAATCAGTGTCTCATGAGTGTTTGTATACCTTGTGCAATGCAGACAACCAGTGGTCAGTGTCACAGACCATTGGCCACTTTAATGTATAACAGAGATTTTAACTCTTTTTATAGCTAATTAGTGTCTCCTGAGTGCCTGTGTACGTTATACAATGTAGATGACTAGACTGTGGGGAGGGGGGGGGGGGGGGGTAAGTTCCAGCTAGTCCTGGAATTACCCCGGGGGGTAAAAGCTTGCTAGCCCAGACTTACCCGGGGTAAGTTCCAGAGGGTGGGGTAAGAATGGGCTGTTACACCGGTGCCCCAGTGACCGTGTTGGTGCACATGTACTTCCGTGTTTACGTTAGTAGGCGGCAGAATCGAAGTGAGCTGTTTGACCTTGCGGTACGGGTCGTTTAAAATCTTATTGTCCGTCCTTGCCTTATGTCCGTTTGTGGATTGTTGTTTTTCTCTTTGGATGATTTGGCTGTGGTTGTAGTTGCGCGCCGGTTATAAATTCCAGTTGTATAGGTTTGTGATTTCTTTGGCATTTTTCTGGATAAAACGTCTTTGAAGTCTTATTTCAAAAAGTCAACATTTGATCCGGACATAAGTTTGTCACATATAAGATAGCTTCTGCTTGTGTTGCCAATCGATTGAAAAGCGTTCTCCAAACATTATACATGAGAGTCAAAGAGGCTTTTCGAAGGGCAGATTTATTGGAGAGAATATCAGGTTGGTGTATGATATGTACACTGATAAGGAAAATATTCCAGGTATGCTCTTTTTAGTTGACTTTGAGAAGGCATTTGATAGTGTCTCATGGTCATTCTTACATAACTGTCTTAAATTTTTCAAGTTTGGACCAGACTTAATAAATTGGATAAGAACATTTTATTCACAAATTTCTACCTGTATTTCTGTCAATGGCCAGTACTCCCCATGGTTCCGATTGAGAGAGGGGTGAGGCAGGGGGGACCCATTATCCCCTATCTATCTATACCTAACTTGTGCTGAGGTCCTGCATTAATGATTCGCTCTAATGAGAATATTAAAGGAATTAAAGTTGTTAACAAGGAAAACATTACTGTCACAATTTGCTGACGACACTAGTTTATGTCTAGACGGTTCAGAAAGATCTTTTAATGAGGCGGTATCTGTCCTTACTAAATTTTCACAAATTTCAGGTTTAAAAATCAATTTTGACAAGTCACAAGTAGTATGGTTGGGGAGTAGAAAGAATTGTGGAATTAGATTTATGAGAGACAAATTTTGTTTGGGATCAAGGTACTTTCAAAATTCTTGGTATCAAATTCTCACCAACACACAAATATTATTGTACAGATTAATTTTGAAGATAAACTTTTTGAAATAAAAAGAGTCCTAGCTTTTGGATAAAAAAAAAGAAATATAACTCCTTTTGGAAAAATAACTGTTATTAAAACTTTGGCATTTTCTAAAATTGTTCATTTATTGATTAACCTACCAGACCCCCCAGAGGATTTTATGTTGCTTTAGAAAAAGAATTGTATAGTTTCTTATGGAAACGGTAAAAAAAGTAAAATAAAAAAATCTGTGGTTCAAAAGCAGTACTGTGAAGGTGGACTAAAAATGTTAAATGTAAAAAAAAATTCATTTCTTCTATGAAGATGAGTTGGCTGAGAAGATTAACGTATGAGTCAGGTTGGCGGGAATTTACCATTAGTATGTTCCCTAAGCTGGACAGTATGAAAACTTTGGTGCTGAATTTGCTAATGTTGTTATGCAAGAGGTCAATAACCCATTCTGGAATGATGTGATGAAAACACTACAAGAAACTGTGTTCAAAGTGCTGCCCGACCACAGTACCTGACTTCATGTCAGAGTGTATTCATTACAATATTAAAATCTTAAGAGATGAAAAAGTTATTTTTGTACAGAAATGGTGTAATTATGGCATTTTCTTCATTAAACACTTGATTAATGAAAATGGGCATTGGATGACCTTCCATGAATTTTTAATTAATTATCAAGGTATAAGAACAAAACTTTCTCTTGTATGAAGGCATAATAAATGCCATTCGCAACTATTGCCAAAAAAAATTAATATTATCATAACTAACCAATATAAACTCTTAGACCAAAAAGCCTGGTTTTGCATTAAAAGAGGCAACAAATATGTACAAAAAAAACTTTAAATGAAAATAATGCCTCTCCCGCTGCTATTATAAATGGAATAATCTTTTTGTAAATCTAATTGGAAACAAATATTCCTTCAAAGTTACAAAGTTTCTACTGACGTCCAGCTTAGATGGTTCCAATGTCGATTTCTACATAGATTGCTGCCAACCCAGAAATACCTATTTCAATGCAAAATTGTTGATTCACCGTTATGTAACTTTTGTGATCATGAACAACAGACGATTACACACATGCTTTTTGACTGTAATATTGTGCAGCGGTTTGGGAGAAATCTTCAAAACCTGCTAATGGATAAATGTCAGCACTGCGCTATCTGTTTTTTGAGAAAGAGTTAGTTCTGTTTGGAGTGAAACATAATGTGGAAACTGACAAAGTTCTTAACTTTATTCTGCTGTTTGCAAAGTTTTATGTTTACAAATGTAAAACTACAAAATATCCACCCAGACCTTCATGTTTTCCTAACAATCTTAAGCTATAGATTTAAATTGGAAAAATACTTAAACTTTTGAACTATGATTCAGATCAATTTGACAAAACCTGGTTTCCCTATTCCTCTATCATTTCCTAGCTTTATTGACACTTTTTTTTTTTTTAAAAAAACGCTTATATATGTACACACATGGTCCCAACTTTTGTTGTAATTACCCATCTTAACATTTTTTTTCTCCTCTCTCAGCATCTCGCGCATGCCACCCCTGTTTTTTTGTTTTGTTTTGTTTTGTTTTGTTTTTTCTCTCGTTTTTGACGCTACTCATGTGGTGTGTTTGTGTGTGTGTGTGTGTGTGTGTGTGTGTGTGTGTGTGTGTGTGTGTGTGTGTGTGTGTGTGTGAGTTTACGCATATATATCCTGCATATAATTCAATTCATGTATGTTCGTGTGTGTGTCTGCGACTTTTTTTTTTTTTTTTTTTTTTGTTTGTGTGTGTTGTTTCTTTGTTGTTGTTGTTGTGTTGTTTTGGGGTTTTTGGGAGGGGGGGGGGGGAGAATGCATGTCTGTTCTCTTATTGTGCCTGCCTTCTGTGTTTTTGTACAATTATTATGATACATATATGCCTTTTCTTGTGTGTGCATGTTTGTTTGAGGAAGAAAAAAAAAATTGAAAAGCCTCTTTGCAAATATTTTCCTAGCATGAGATATATAATTCCAAACATATACATGGTGTCAGTTGAGTCAACTCATTCTCCCATTCATTCCTTCAAATACATAGATCATCAAGATAAATGTCATAGGATACTTTGATTTGAACTCTTTATTATAACAACCCTTATATCTGTACATACATGAATTTGTTATCAATTTGTTTTAGTAAGTACCTTGTCAAATTTATGTTGAAGGATGAATGTGTGAGAAAACGAAAGGAACTGTTGAGTGGAGGGATGCGAGAGGTGACATTAAAAATGTGAAAAAAAAAGTTTGTCTGTTACCCAGGTGTGGTCACTTTGTTTTGGTTTCTTTGCATACCTGTGCACAAGGGCAGTTGTTATTCAGTGATAATAAGCTTTTGCCTTGTCGATATGCTTAATTCCACGTCATGTCGGAATTGGTTCAGGTTTGGACATTTTTTCGATAGAGGAAAAGAAAAGTGTTGAGCTTGGACCACGTTTTCTGGCCAGCAGTTTTTGAAGATTACTGTTTTCAACTCTCTGAAATGTTAAAAACATAAACTGGGTGTTTCCTACGTTGGACTTTGTTGGATATAACTCAAGCTCTTAGCTATTATTGAATTTGGATACTCGGTGTCCATTTGGTGAGAAGAGGTTAGTCTGCTTTACTTACTGAGCTTAGCCAGGGTAAGCGATTCAGTTCGGGTTCTAGCTTAGTGTGGCAGTACTCTTTGCTGTAATTTAGTTCGTGGAAGCATTCTTTCTCTTCGAGTTTGAACGGTTTTGTGGATTGACTGCACTTAGTCATAAAGTCATACATTGTTGACTTTGTTGTTCAAACTACTCTCGTCTTGTGAGACATAAAATTAGACTGTAACTTGCGCTTGGAGATTGTTGGCATTGGCTACACTTAGTCACTAAGTCGTGCTTATAGGACTTTGTCATTTCCCCTTCCCTGTTTTGGGGAACATTGTTACATATGTTGACTACCCTTAGTCATAGAGTTACACCTGTGGAACCTCACTACTCCGTATTTCCTTCTCGTGGGAATATAGCTGCAATTCAGCGGATTGGGGCTGTTGATATTTGTGAGCTTACTTAGAATTTCAGTTCACATTCTTGGACTTGAACTTTCTAACTTGGAGGAACTTGTACTTTAGAGGAAACACTCTTGGTTAGCCCCTCATGGTTCGTTGAAGTGAAGTGAAGTACTTCCTCGTGACTTAGGCGTTTTTGTTAGGGTTACCTACGCGTGTTTGACTCAGAACAAGTCCTAATGCTGTTTTTTAATTCATTATCTGTCAGCGAGTGTCATTCTCTCGGTGAGAGTGGGTTAACTATCGTGCTGGTGTTACCCCTATATAACTCATTGATTTAAGATAGTGCGTTTCCTCCCTTTGGAAATTAGGGATAGTTCTGTTCAAACTTAGCGACTATTCACAGGATCTTTGGTTTATATATATAACCACATAGTATCGTCCTATACTGTTAACTTGTGAATTAAATTATTTTGTAACCTTCGAAGTAGTCGACTGTAGTACCGAGTGCGAAGTGATCATACACGCGGGGACCTTCGTGGGATGTCGTTCGTCAGGGTTCTGCGTGGCTGTGTAAAATTCTGTGCATCACTCTGATTCGGTGACTTCGTGTGTCGTGCGGTGTACGTTTAAATTATGGAACACTCAGACGACGGGCGCCGGATCACACGTTCTCAGACTCGTGGTACAGGAATCCTACCGGGGATGGGAAGTCCCATGACTCAGGCGACGACTGGCCTTACTACCCAGGTCGTGTTTTCTTCTTGGTGGGACTCGTCCCTCCAGCCACCGCAACGTCCACCACGATACTGGAGATGACCCCTCCTGGGTCACTCTCTCCTCCAAGGCGACCTCTGCCCACTCCAGTCTCGGGGCTTCGCCCTCCGATGCCGTACGTACCCTCGAGGGGCGATTTCCGATTTCGGCCTTCGCCTATGCCTCATCCTCCTGGACCGGCGCCCAAGGATCCCCATGTTGATGAGCATTGAGAGGGAAGAAAGAGAGAGCAAGAGAGAAGAGAGCGGGATGAGAGGAGGACTGGAACAGGAGAGAGAAGCGAGGGGAAAGAGAGTGGGAGGAGGGGAGACTGGAAAGGGAGGAGAGAGAGGCCAAGGAGAAAAAAAGAGAGAGAAGAGAAAGAAAGAAGGTGGCAGCTGGAAATGGAGGAGAGGAGACTGGAGAGAGAAGAAGAGAAGAGATTGGAAAGGAACGGCGATGGAGAGAGAGGAGATGGAGGAAAGGAGACTGGAGCGAGAGTCGAAAGAGAAGAGAGAGAACAGTTAGAAAGAGAGGCACAGAAACAGAAAGAGTTTGACCTTGAGGCTCGTCTGGCGGGAGGAAAGAGAGACAGACTGCGGGCCCAGCTGGTGCAACAGTTGGATGCTGCTGAACGAGAGGAGGCACAGTCTGTGGTTTGCTTCCGAGCATGGCTCTGTTCGTTGGGAAATGACAGATCTTCATCAGGGCGTGGATATTCCGGTGGCTCCACCCATGCTACACATGCCAGTGTTTAGTGCTAGCGACAACACAGACACTTTGAGCATTTTGAGGCGGTAGCCGAAGCGTACCAGCTGACCGAGCAGAGGAAGGCCCTTTACTCTCATCAGCAGCCTGACGGGGAAGGCCAAGGAGGCGTTTGTTGATATCCCACCCGGAGCTTCCTATACGGAATTAAAAGCGGATCTTCGCCGGAGACCGCACATGACTTCCGAGTCCTACAGAAAGCAGTTTCGCACGATGAGGAAACCTTCAGAGGAGACTTTTCACCAGTTCGGGGAACGCCTCCTGCACACTATGGAATACTGGATTGAAGCCTCAGAAATGGAAATGGACTGTTTCCTCCTGGAGCAAATTATGAACTCCGTATCCCAGGAACTACAGTTTAAGTTAGGTGAGGGAAAACCTAAGACATTCGCCAGGGCAATCGAGATAGCTGAAGCCTTTGCAGATGTGCGGCGCCACTATCGAATGCCTACCCCAGGAACAAGTAGGAAACCCGCCGATCGGGGGTCACGTGCCTTCAAACCGTCGTCGCCCTCCAAAAACGATGTCACCAGCAATTCCAGGAACGCCGGAGCCAAGCCCAAGATTTGCTTCCTCTGTGGGGAAAAAGGGACATTTCGTTCGGGATTGTCCAAAGAGGAAGGACAAAACAAGAGCCGGCGACTCGCACGTTAGGGTGGCATTTGGAAAGAACAAGGCCACGACCCCCATCATATCCTACCTTCCCGTCGGTGGTGTGCGGCAAGATAGTGGAGGCTATATTGGGGACACTGGAGCTACAGCGATCTTCATCGAACAGCTAGTCCCTAGTGAGGCGCCTCGAGGGGAAGGAGTCAGGAATCGACCAGCGCGCCGTGGCGAAGTGGTTAGCGTCGCGAACTTCCGGCTGGGAGGGTCGTGGGTTCGAATCCCATCAGAGTCTTATGGGTTTTTCTGCCCTGACCGGCTCCTACCCAGAGTTGAGTTTCTTGCGGACTCAGTTGGGAAGACTGGGACCACACAGTTGAGTTTCATCCACTTAATGGATGCGTTTCTGAGAGTGTTGCTCAAATTTCCTCACCAACACAGCAGGTGCCTGTAACTCTCGGGTCTGGTTGACGCCGGGATATATTATGAAAGGAAGCGTAGAGTACAGCCCTGTCATGTAGTCTCAGACCGAAATGGAAATCCGTAGCATCATCTTAATCATCATCCTCATTCTCATCGATCAGCATAAAAAAAAATGTCTCAAGTTCTGTGGCCCTTCATGCCCTGCTCTCATGGTGACCTCAATTTCGATGTCCTCTCCACGTCTGTGGCCCTGGTTTGGTTCTGTTGGGGTCACCGGTATCGGCGAGTCCATGGGGGCTGTCGTTGGACGGACGTGGTGGCGCCCTCCGGAGGGAAAGCTCACTCACGCCGGCTCCGCGACTAAGCAATTACTGTCGTCAGTAGGGGGCTTAGTAGGTGGCGTCCTGCGTATGTTAGATCAGAACAGGCGCCACTGAACACCACCGAAGTGAGTGACTCAGCAGCAGTGCAGTAGTGTCTCCTCCGGTGAGTTGCCTCTTGACGACTTGACACTGACTGCTTCCTGTGGATTGCTGGTGCCGGGGCTGCGGCGGGACCCGACCAGCCTGTGGTTGTGGACGGGCTGTCGTCGGAATGAGCGCGTGGGTGCACTGCCGCTGAGGTGGCGCAGAGGTTGGGACACAGCAAAAAAAAAAAAAAAAAGTGTCAGGAATCGCATCATCCTTCAAGGCAACCCGATCTACAGTACTGGTAGACATCTCTACGCCATACTTTAAAGGGAAGGTATGACAGTTGCCCTCAGCGTCCTGCATATTCCCTACTGATAGGCAATTCGGTGTGCTTTGGCAACCGCCACTCCGCTAGTCGTACTAGAAGCTCTCTTCTTAGTACTGTCATGCGCCACTAGAACCACGATAAACCCCTATGGCATGACATTTGGGGACACCGACGTCGAACCCTGGAGAAAATCCAGCAGAACTTTTTACTGGCCAGGGGGTGGCGAAAGAAACATCAAAAGGTATGGTCGCAGTTGTGATGTTTTGGCCAACAAAAACTACTCTGAAGGGCCGGAAACACCAGTATGCCTGTGGTGGTTGTGATATCGGCAGGCTCCCACATCCTTGAGGAGTAGAAAAACCATTGCTAACGAAAGCAAAAGCAGAGCAGCGCAAAGTGAGTCAAACATGCGCTGAAATGAGAGCGAGTGAGGGGAATCAAAGACCCACCAGGACCGCCTCCCGACAGCCATAGAGCGACACCTGGGCCAGTTGTGTGACGGTTCTGTCTCCTACAACATGTAAATCAATACGTCTCCGTGACAAAGGTGACCACGTATGTAGGGAGAGATAGCAGGATACTGCGAAATATGAGAAACGGGAAACATTCTCTACGCAAAGGCATGACCCATTCTGCTGAAAGTCTCTCGGGCTGTTCAGGACTACAGGCAGGGCTCAGGTGAAATCGACTAGAAAAAAAAGTGGTGTGTTATCTCAATTTTTGGTGGATACGGGGGGGACTGTTGTGCGAACAGAACCAAGAATGACTTGAAAGGAACCTTCAGTGCCCAGGTCCAAGGAAGCGGTGCAGAAGCGGAAGCTGGAACAGATGATCAAGATGAAGATGCACAGAACCAGACAGCAAATTGTGCAGGTATAATATCGGATGTCCAGAGGGCCAGTGTAGAAGCTTGATCTCGCAGTCACGCACGCCTTGGAGCAACAGGTTCACAGCTTTTCAGTCAAGTTCAGACCAAGAAGCACCGACATGAAGGGAAAGTGCTGAGAGAGTCGTTCGTCAAATTGAGCTGGTCTTCCGGCGCGCAAGCCCCTGGAGCTCTACCACACGGCGCTTTCACGATCCTGAAGCGGCATCGATCCAGGCGGAGAAATTCAGAGCAGCAGATAAAGCCAGCCGAACACACCCCCCAGTGCGCGTCAGGACACAGACGCGCACGGCTTCCCAGCAGTCCCTGAACAGCAAGTCACAGCCGCAGTCGTCCCTGCTCATCGCCCTCGGCACAACCAACACCATCTCAGAGTGGCCACGACCATCTCCAGGGTTTGTACCACGGTTGCAGGAGGGGTGTACCCTATGAAGAGGGCACTGATGAAATGTAAGGGGCGGTGATGATATGGAAGATGGTGATGATGAAGGCTGGTTACCTCAGCCGTATGGAGTGAGATGTCAAGGTTTTGGAAGATCTATCATGTCTACCTGAGTGGTAGATGAAACGAGTCCACAGGAGTGTAAGGAGTGTACAGAACGTATCGGTGGCTGTGTGATAGGGGCTGTGCCTCAATAGGCTGGCACAGTGGCACAAGCCTCTTTGGTTTGGGGATGTCGTCACAGAACGTACACATTTTTTTAGTTGAAAAGATGAATTGTTTTTCTTTTAAAAAAAACCAGTGTAAAATTAGAGTGTGCAGATTTGTTGCCAGTGAGATTGTTGTACTACATTGGCCGCGGTGTCGACCAGTGAGCTACATTTGTTAGCCCTGGGTGCGCTACGTCCGTGCACATTTTCGCTCCCTCCTCCAAGACCCTTCTCTTCATTTTTCTCTTTTAACGGAAAGGTTTTCCTTTTCTGTTCTTTTTGTCTATTTTCATGGTTCCCTTCTTTAAGCTGCTTAGTGTGAGCGCTTTTTGTAGGCCCCAGCCACAGTGCGGGCCGGCCAGTCTGGTACCTATAATATATGTTTTGTTTTGGGCAAGTATGTCATTAGGTCATTTAGTGGCTTTCAAGCCTACCTCAAGTAGGTGGGCAGACGGAAGGAGGTTGTTCTTCTTCCCCAACATGTGCGCGTTGGCTCAGGCACCAATCTTTTCAGTGTATTAATGCTCGGAAGCGGTGGGGAGCCAGCACGAACTATGGGTGTCGTAGATATGCCCCTAGTATTCGTTCATTGACAAATTGGTAGAAACGTGAGTGATGTCTTTTAGAACTTGAGTAGGTTCCCCCCCCGTCCTTAGCAGCTAGAGTATCCTGTCACTTTGGTACCAAGTAAAAATGGAGTCATAACTGTAAAATTATCCCTTCAATTCGTGGGTAATGGAAGCTGATTATGTTTTTTTTTTAACCTCATGTTGAGTTCCATACTTATCTCCCCTTTTTTTGAAAATAGGTTGTATCAGACTTGAATTATGTGATAGATACCAGGAAAGAGAGTGTCGTTCATATTTGCCGATTCTGGGACCAGAATATTAGCAATTGGGTGGCATGTTAGTTCCATATGTAGGCTTGTTCGGTTCATAAACACGAGGGACGATTGGGGAACGGCATGAGCGAGAGGAACGGGCGTAACCATTTAAGCCGCAGAGCGAGGAATTTCTCGCGTGTCGGCGGTAGCACCTCTGCTTGGTATCGCCGTCCTCGTGTCCGTTGTCCTTATGTTTGTGTGGAACGAAGTGTGGATGAACGTCTAATTGTCTTAGATGGAAGCTTTTAGAGAGACTAGGGATAAATTGTCTTAGTAGAAGGTTAAAGTAAGGGAAGAAGGAAGAAAGGAAAGAGAGTTCTCATTCATTTGTCTTTTTGTAGTGATGTGTAAAAAACGTGGTTGACCTGTGTTTACGGATACTAGGTGGACCATGATACTGTGAGACAGCATGCCAGAGACCAGCAAAAGTTGCCCACACTGGACGTGCACACGAAGCGACTCTGTTAGGGCCCCCCCCCCCCCCCCCCCCCTGAGATTCTTGTATGGAGGACTGATCTCTCGCCATAGGGCGGACTTTTTCGCCCATTTCTTTACCTGCAGCCTCCATTCTGGGCTGAATGGGCGGCCAGTATCCGTGGACCCCACAGTCGAACCCTTCACCTCGGCAACCAGCCTTCGTTCAAACCTAAATGTGAACTGGCCGGTGGTGAAAACTCTTCTTCTCCTTCTCTGAGACAGCTGCTTCACCTGCATGACAGGAGGCCAGGCAAGAGAACAACGACTTCACCGTTACTACGCGAACACTCCACCTACCCTCTGCGAACCTCCTCGGTCATGGACCCTGTTCTCAAGTGAAGTACCGTTTCGTTGTGGTATAGATGTGGGTCTGGCGTGTGTGTATATTTAAAGGCTGTCTCACTGATTCGCTTTGTGCTTAATTCTCACTGTGTACAGGTCTGTCGGATGTAGTATTGTTTCTGGAACTACCTGTCGTCCTTCATTCTGCTGGAATGTCCTTGATGAGGGGTAGGTTGGGATAGTAGCGGGATCCTGGGGTATTTGGAAGTGGTTTATTTTCCTTACAATTTACTTTGTCCCCAAAGACAGCTAGTTCTGGGTAGTGCCTTCTTCGTCTTATGCTCCATTTCTCTCTCTTGACTATCTTCTCTCTTCTTTATTAGAGTCAGCACTACCCTGTCTGGAGTTGCTAGTGCGAGTGAATGGTTGTATTGTAAATAAAAGTTTTGTTCAACGTCCTCTTGTGGTCTGGGTGGTGTTAGAGCTTGAGTGTTCGCTCCGTTTCTGCCACTGCACATATACCTGGGATAAGAAACCCCTACCCCTCACCCCCCACCCTGTCAGGTGTACCTCCCACTTGACAATATTGACAATAAGGTGAGTTTCAGTTTCCACAGCTTAATGCAGTCAGATTGTCGTTTAAAGAATAAGGTCATGTTTCAGGAACTGCTTAGTGTTACTTACGTGAAGGATAGTATATATATATAAGCATATAGTTTGTATAAATTATGGTATAAATATATTTTATGTCAGTGTTTGTATCCATGATGACGTCACTTTGCACCTTTATGACAGCCCTGAAAAAGAGAGTCCCCGTGTGATCGCTTGGACTACCATGAAACAAACTACCTCTCTCTTTCCCTCTGCAATACCGATACATTCACAAAGTATTTTTTTCCAGTCTGTTAGTAAATCAAGGACTTTGGCTTCCTTCTAGTGCGCTATTATCGGCAAGCAGTGTGATTTAACCCCACAGTGGCTCAACCCAGCGCCCCATTGCTAATATCATTTTCTGTTGCCGGGATTTGTTTTATTCACTTGTAATGCTGGGTGTGCTTCCGATTGTTTTTACATTGTCTTTATCTGGAGTTGACTTGTTTTAAAGTGAGAAAATAACTGGGACGTCTCTGGGGCTCTGTCATCTTATTTCTGCGGTTCGGTTGATGGTGGTGTAGAGCATTGTGCGTGTCTGTTGAGAGAATTTGACATTTGATGAAAAACACAGGCGGTGCTGTTTTTGGTGAGTGTTATGCTGGGGGAAATGGTTCAGCACGGACATGTCGTCTGGCAGTTGGCTGTGTTGTAAACAATAAAAGACGTGTAGCCGGGCCACACTACACGAGACCTTGGGGCGTCTGTTCTACACAGAGAGAAGACGTGTTTATTTGATAATGCTCGAAAAGAAGAAAAAACAAACAAACAAAAAAAACAGAGAGAAGAAAAGTAAGAAAAAGAAAGAAAGAAGAGGTGAAAAGTTGAGGATGGATTCCATGCACAGAACTGATGATGATCACAGGCAATTCAATTCATTTTTCTTTAATATATTTCGCAATGGAATGGTTGCCTTCAATTCGCATTTAAAGCACACGCATACACAAAAAGCAGTAACACGATGCAAACCTTGTGAATGAAATGTTGATCCCATGAGTCGGAACATCTTTACCAGGTGAACGATTCCCCCTGACTGCCGACTGCTTCCAGTTAAGACAGATCTCTTCACAGACCAACCCCAGCTTCAACTCCTTCGCTAGTTTAAGCAAGACCTCTTGATTGAACTCTTCAGGCAAAGAGAGGTACACGAACTGCATCGTAGTACAACAGATCCTTTCTTCCCACAAGGTGAGAGAATCAGTCCTCCAGAGACAGCAATGATACCGGCTGTGGGAGCCTGAAGGCTTGCTAAATCTGAAATTCATCCCTCCCTCCCCCCCTCCATCTGTCCCCCGCCCCCCCCCCCCCCCCCCCCAGAGTGTGTGTTGTTGTGTGGGTGTGTGTGTGTGGTTGTGTGTGGTGTGTGTGTGCTTCCAGATCTCACATACTTAGTTCACTGAATTTCTTTTTTCTGATCCCGCGCTGGTCTGTATTCCCCTCACCAGATGTTGATGGACTGTATTCCCCTCACCAGATGTATGGTCTGTATTCCCCCTCACCCGAATGTATGGACTGTAATAGGCACCTCACCAGATGTGTGCTCTGTATTCCCCTCACCAGCGATGTATGCTCTGTATTCCCCTCCACCAGATGTATGGGCTGTATTCCCTCACCAGATGTAATGCTCGTGTATTCCCCTCACCAGATTTATGCACAACAGCAAAGATATGTCAAAAGAAATGGACGACAAAAACGCAGCAAAGCTAACATTCCCTCACTAGGGTGCCAGCTGACACATTTGAACACCATGGAACGAGACAACTGGGGTACCAAATTGAACATGGTACAAAGGAACATTTCATGTGGGGTACCAAGATAAACAAACTAAGAATAAACAAAGGGAATAAGCCGTTAAAAACAAAAGCTTTCCTCCATATGTGGTTGATATTAAAGAAGATTTTATTCATACCAAAGAAACTAAATACCAAAGGCAAGCAAGCCTAAACAAAAAGCTTTCCTACCGGTTTTCCCCCGTGATTGAGGCCTATTACATGCCGCTTTTAATTCCATGTCAAAAGAATTAAATACCAAAGAGTAAGGTTAAAAACAAGTACAATGACATTTAAACAGGCTTTGAGTAGAATCATCCTTTTGGGGGAACGTTTTTCCCCCGTTTATTGTTGGAGACCTGAGAAGGATTTGCGCATAGCGAGAAGATGGGCACATTGCAGCAGGATGGTTTTTAAAAACAGAAGCGAATGGGGGAGGTCATAGGTAAGCCTGAAAGGTCATTGTGTCCTGAGAATTAGCAAATCTAACGCTCGAAAGTTGAATGTCGAATGCAAACGTTAGGGCCATCAGAAGAGCAGGCAGCTGCCTAAAGTTGATCAAATTTCTGAGTGACTGACAGGTTTGGATGGTTGAATCGACACTTTATCTTCCTTCACGCTATCTGTAGGGTCAGTCAGTTTCGAAGGCCTTGTACGAGCTGAAAACAGAGAAATGAACCATTTAATCACATCCGAGAAAATGCACAGATTATAGACACCCACACATGTGCATCCTTCAAGCTGCGTTGAATCCGGCCGTAAAATGTATGTACAAGAAAGAACAAAAAGTAGGGTCACAACTGTTTTCTTTACTGGCCTTCGCCGCTAGGGTTTTGGTGGTGTCGTATAAAAACACGTTACATACTCGTACAGTACACAAAATTGCTATATCTTGAGGCAACCACGGGGAAAAAACACTGAATAATAACCAGCAAAATGTCTAAGTCCCAGAATCATAGAATTTCTTGTGCACAGTTTAGTACCGAGGGATAGCAGAATAACTGATTTAAAAGACTACCGAATGTTCCATTTTATCGAAGAGTAATGATTCATATGGGGGAGAGGGGGGGAGGGGGCGGTCATTGTATAATATATATATATCACACTGTAAAGGTAATTCGCCATCAAAACCAGTAATCATGGCTCAAGTTCAAGATCATAACTATTGCCAGTAAAGCTTTGCCGTGTGTACTTTCTCAAGTGTTGATAGTTCTGCTGAGAAAGTTCAATCATTATTGCTTTTTGTTCTTTTGAATAATATACGATTGACTAACGGTGCCACAAAAAGAGTCAAAATCATAAGGTGTGATGCAGACCAAGTTGATGACGTACCTTTGGACATCCCCAAGGGACGAGATTATCAGCATCGCATAAAAAGATTACTGATTAACCTTTGAGTTTGTTGACTCCGAGAAACAAAAAGTTGTTACATTTCTGAAACCAGCTGGAATCTCATAAATGGCACATTCTAAACAAGGAGAAGTAATTCAGCCACTCCTCAAGAGGTCACAGATGTTTATATAATAACCAGACAAGAAGGAGCTTAAACCCAATTATGGTCCTGTCGTGCAGAAGATGAGCACTGAGTATTTTTGTCAATTGAAAAAAGAGATCGACATCATTTCACAAGAACAGGCATCGGCCGTGGATCTTCCGAAAAAAAGGTTCATAGTAGAATTCATGTTGTAAGTTCGGTAAAAGTCTACATTGGAGGGTATGATGACATGAGCATTGCAGAATCATCAGGAAGAATACAGGCCGTGCCACTAGCAACGTTGCACATCAGGTGGATATGACAGGAATGCCCCAGACTCGGTGCACTCGGTAAACATAAACCCTAGGTCTTCAAAGTTACAGACGCACAACAAGACACGCATTAGCAACACAAATGACAGCAATGTATGTTAATGTACAAAGAATGGAAGCCAATTTGTTCCTTATTCGCAGCAGTTTTGCCCGCTCATACCCCATCACACATTTCACAGCATTATAAGCTCTAAGGCTCTTCTACAAGTTACTAGTGATTTCAAGATACCGTTCCACAAATATCGTACATATTACAATACCGTGACACTTTATGAGGGCTCTGTGTTGTCAAAAAGAGTATTCTTTCCTCCAAACAGTGACAGAAAGTCATTGATGACCATCAGATTGGAAATGTTATGCATGAAGCTTTAAAAGCAGAGAGGTCTCAGCTGCGGTGCCATGTCAAGAGGAACCGCACTGGATGCTTACAGTGCCAGAGAAAGTTCTAGACAGAATAATCATGGACTGAATGAAGAAAGAGTTGACTCGACGCAACTAGGAGATGAAGACTGAGCAGTTTCCTGGTCAGAGCAAGCTCTGTCTAGAATGACAGCCGCACTAATGCGTAATTCTTAACGCAGCCGTTTCGAATGGATTGCTATTTGTATCGATGTTGTCGACCATGAAAAGGCGTCGGCAGCTGATAGACACTCTGGCCGAAAACTCGGACCGGACGTAATGGTGTGTGTGTTTTAAGTGGTTAACCTCATCAATACATCATATGAAGGAATGATCTGCACATAGCGATCCCCGGCGGATCGCTCACCCAGGGTTTCTAGGCTAGACTGGATGCTGGCAAGGCTGCGTTTTTCCCCTCTTCTTTCTCTTGGTTATTAAACTACATGAAAACCAAAACGCCAGCAAAAAAAAAAATTAAAAAAAAAAAAAAAAAAAAAAAAAAAAAAAAAAAAAAAAAAACGAGAAAACAAAACACAATTGGAATCAAACACTCTGACAATGTTTTTAGCGTATGTGCCGAACAATGGTGAAAATACTGATTTGCTTTTTTTTGTTTATAGTACTATTTGCAGTTCACAGAGCTAAGAAAGATATAGAGCAATAGTGCTGAGAAGGGCTGGGCGTACGTTTTTTTAAAAAATCAGCGTGTTGTAGACATATGATCACGAACTGTTAATTGGCTGTGGGGTCTGCGGTTCCTTTGAGGACACAAATGTCATCAGTTGCGTTGTACTCACACACGGCTTGAATTATTTTTTGAAAGGAATTTTAAAAAAATCAGTCACTGAGTCATTAAATAACACACTTGTTCACTGACAACGATTGGCCAAGAACCATTGGAGCTATTACATAAGACAGTCGTTCAGTGAAAACAATTTGGCCCATGACCATTACAGGATGCTCTCTCTGATAGCTTCCCCCTCATCTGACAGTGAAAGAGTCCGTGATGACAGTAACAGGCAGAACTTCGCCACATCCTTGTGCTTGGATAGAACTGTGAGAAGCCAGCGTTTGTAAGGTCGAAGTCCCCCTAACTCGTCATCCCCGCACGCTTTGTGCACATTCAATTCAATCCACCAGGTTGTCATCTAGTCGAGGTCAGTTTCTACGACCCCTCCTTCCCTTGTTTTTTTACATACGTTCACCTCAGGTCCATTACCTCCTAGTCGTTACTCCTTAGTTTTCGAGAAGCGAAAAAGCGTATCTCCACTACCTGTTTCGAAAATTCTACAATACCTGCATGGGCCATCCCGGATGACCTACACATTGCAGATGCCTGCCATTGACAGTCCCCCCAGGGTCATCAACATGTACAGGACAAGACACTGGAAAGTAGCGACCATCTCGGAGCACTCGTTAACACCCCACAAAGGAACACCAACGGTCTCCAAGTTTACACACTCGGCGCTGACCTAGACGGACTGGATTGTGACGGCACTTCGCGGATGTTAGAACATTCACCCTGCTTGGGTAATATCATCGGCAAACAGGGCGGCAAGATGCAAATATCCGAGCAAGAATAGGCGAAGCAGAGCAGCATTGCTGCAGCTCAAACTCATCAGGAGCTTTTTGTGGTGTGCCGCAAAAGAATGCTCAAGTCCACATGAAGTCGGTTCATAACCCGTAGGGAGCGGGCAGGAGACGTGGAGCCAGCCAGG
>JADBJO010017211.1:27500-38291 GCA_016801955.1 Conus betulinus | reverse complement strand
CTTGGAGGATGTGAGAGACTGAGTTTATTTTTAATTACTCTAGAAAAAACAAATTAGCTTGCAGCTTAAAAACCTTACATTGGCATTTGTCTCCGCACATCAATGACTACCCGTAACTCATACTGAACATCGACATAAAAAGCTCTGAAACTCAGTTATAATTTCGAAAGGTAATCATTTTTCTGACAAATGATTAATGTTACTTCCGAAGAGGACAATAACAATAAGAAGACGTAAGAGAGATAGAGAGAGAGAGACAGCGAAAGAGATAGAGAGAGTGAGGTTGTTGTGGGGCTGTGGTAACAGAGAAGAGAGAGAGAAAAAAAAACAGAGCGAGACAGAGAGGAGAGGAAGAAGAAGAAAAAAGACGAAGACGAAGAAAATAAGACATGAATAGATGCATGAGGACAGGAGGAGGCGAGAATTAACCCTGTAACCCAGTGCTTAGCCACTCAAGAACAACGATCAAGCAGGCAAAAACACATGCTACTCAGAGAGAGAGAGAGACAGCATATAGAGAGGAGAGAGATAGAGATGAGAGAGAGAGGAGGTAGATAGAGAAAGGAGGCGAGAGAGGTCAACTGAACTATCATTTAACAACTCTAGAAGCATTTTGAGCTTTGGCCAATCCGCCAGTCTGAATCTCATATACTGCCATATTGCACTTCGTTACGGAGTAAAAATAATTACGATAAAGCAACAGAGAGAACAATAAAGCACACACATGTAGTAATTATTGTGTGTGTGTTGTGTGTGTGTGTGTGTGTGTGTGTGTGTGTGTGTGTGGTGTTGGTGTGCGAGAGCGAGATAGAGAGGAGCGAAATAGAAAGAGAGAGAGAGCTAGATCAACTAAAGAGAGAGATAATAAAACTTCTTTATTTTCGAGATAATAGATACCGCTGATCCCTTTTTTACATCCAGTACCTGCGCTTAGGACTATGTATAAGTAACATTGATAGAGAGAGAGAGAGACAGAGGGATAGAGAGATACGCGGGAGATAGAGAGAGAGAGATATGATGTCAAATGCTCAGGCCATGAACAGGTGTCAGTGCGCAATCATCAAGGGTGGGCCGGCCTCGCAGGCAGCACGAGCCTGCCATCCCCAGGACAAATCGATGTACACAGGTGGCGGCGTGCCAAGATTCCTACGTGCAAGGAGCTGCTCGGCTTGTTCTCTCTCGTCTTCTGTCCTGTCGTCTGCCTGTCTGTCTGCTAAAACAATGGCTGCTCTGTCCTGTCCCTGTCGGTCTGTCTGTCTGTCCTGTCTCTCTCCGCCTCTCTCTCTCTCTCTCTCTCTCCTCCCACATACCGTTCTATCTCTCTCCTCCTCTCTCTCTCTCTCTGCTTTTGAAGCAATAGATTGATTATTCACACCTTCCTTGATTAAAATGTGGAGAGTCCTGAAGAACCAAATAACTTGAGGTAATTGACCACATCGTCTCAGCCCCAATGATTATGGCTCTCTCTCTCCTCCCTCCTCTCTGCGCCCCTTACCTCTCATCCTCGGTCTGTCTCATGTCCATCTCTTCCCTCCCCCCCTCTCCCCTCTCTCTCTCGCTCTCACTACCTTAAAAAAAAAAAACCACACACATGTCTCCCCCCGTTCTCTCCCCACACACTCACATCCACTCCTCACTCGATCTCCTCACTCACTGACGGCTCTTGACATACAGCTTAGTAAAAATGCTTGCTGCTGGAAGGATTTCAACACCAACAACCAAAAGATTCAGGTGTTTCCCCGTATGACCGACCCCGCAAACCACGGCTTTTCCGCCAAACTGATCCATTCTAGTCGGAAATTTTGTCCAGTGTTCAAGTTTTCACTTCTATTGTTTATTGATTAAAACTATTACATGCCATTCAAACAAGCTAAATTGGTGATGAGTCAATGCATTTATGTGAAAAGGATTCCAAATTGTCATGCATGCGTTTTCCCACTGCTACACTATGGAAAATGTTTTGAGCCACTTTTCCGTCTGTCTCTAAATGTCCCCGTAATTCGTTTTCCCATCCCCCCACAGCCCCCCTTTTGTACTGTGACGTTTTTTTTTTTTTTTTGTTTTTTTTTTTTTTTTCATCATTAACTCCAGATCCCAGTTTTTGTGTGGTTAATTTTTAAGAGAACGGGCCTTCCCCTACTCGATTCTCCCGCTCCCCAAATTTGCCCTTATTTCCCTTTTCCATTTTCTCGTGTTGGCATTTTTTTTATCGTAGAGGTTTGTTTGTTCTTTACCTTGTTAAGGTTAAATCTGTTGATCGTCTTTATCCAATACGATTACATAAAATTGAATAGAACATAAATGTTAGAAAATCGATTATGTATAAAAATGTACGTTGCGCGCGCAGCGCGCGTGTATCTATGCTATATATATATATTATCTTATGGTGTGGTGTGTGTTTGTTGTGTGTGTGGTTTTGTGTGTGGTTGTGTGTGTTTGTGGGTCCCCGCTTTTCCAAATCGTAGTATAAACACACTCCAAGTGATTTGAAACATTCCCAACATATATCACCTTACTAGCACGTCTCCGAACTTACTGAATGACCACCATTTTCCCGACCCTAGAATTCAATATTTTCCACTACTCCGATCGACTGAGCACAGAGACAAAGTCGCAGTGATCTCACTGCTGTATTCGGTGGTGCAAAAAGGAACAGCAACACCTTAAAGAAAAAATCTTCAGTTACAGAATACCCCGCATGGGCTTGCATAGTGTTCTATATAAGAGCGTTGGCTGGAGGTCAAATGGTGAGAGCGTTTCTTGCAGCGCTACGGTATTGTTTATGCCAACGACACAGTGGGGCCACGCGGTGCACGGGCCGGATTTTGGGGTCTTGAAAGCCCTCTCCTTCCCCTCCGCCTGGTCCTTCCCCTCCCCCCCCCTCCCTTTCGCGCTGCTCTGCTCCACCTCCCATCCTCCTCTCTCCTCGCTCCCCCTCCCGTCCCCGTCGCCGCTTCTCCCGCTCCCCACCCTCCCCTCCCCGCCCCTGTCGCAGCAGTAAATGGTCATCTGAATCATACAGGGGCGGGGGCTAAAGGCGGTGGAAGGGGAGGGAAGTCGCATTGCTCTCCATCTTCCATTTCATTTCACCGCACACACGAACCTCGACAGTTCGTTTTTCAGCAGCCCCCGCGGGCATCAGGCTGTGAGATACTAAGCCTTTCAAAATCAACATTTTGTGAAACGTACGTATTCTCCGTTTAAGTCCATTCAAAAACCCCATTTTTCCACTCATTTTAAGGCAGTTCGCCCATAATATTGAAAAGTTACTTTTCCTTCCCCAAGTCGGCGAGCCCCCAAAAACCCGTATACCATTACGGAACGTGTCAAAAACATCAACAAAAATGCTGTGATACAATGATAAATCCTCGGTATCGTGTCAGAATCGTCTTGAAACAAAAAACAAAAAACGTGAGCGGTGCCGTTTAAGACAGTTTATTGACTAACAACAACGCTAACGCTTACCCCCATTCAAACAGAAAAGACCCTCCTCTTCCCTTCTGTCCGTCCTCTTCCATTCCAAAGCAGAATGCATCACTTGGGACAGTTTGGTAGATCAAATCACACCACCCTATAGTAAAAACACTGACAATGATGGCATAATTACAACTATTTATAAACGTCCTTGTTTACAGCACAACTCTTCGCTACCACTTTCCAACCATCATTGAGTCAGTGTTTACGTCGGTCCGTCGTCTGGCTATTAAATGTGTTCACCGTTGCCTCAGTGCTTTTAAGATTTGCTCTGTAGCAACTCATTTCTACGCCTTCTTGAAACTTGTATACAGCAACAAACCGTAGCAGACCACCCTAATCGTAGGTTTCCGGTTACGACGGGGCCAATACGGGAAAACCGTATATTGTTACACCTATGTACTAAAAGGATCGTTTTGCTCCAACACAAACGTCTGAGAAATATCTATCAAGTAAGAATCTACGACATGAGATCCGCTTAAAACAGGTACCTGTAGAACAGAAAATATAACCTGATCCGCTTATTCATCGAGACAAATCTTATACAACTTTCTCTAGTTATTCATCAACCCCTGATGAGACTTTCCAATAATTCCCAAAGCACAGAGTAATTTCGACTGGCAACAAGAAACCAGTCATATTAATTGATCTCGTGAAACCAGTTCAGCTGGCTCACGGAACAGAAGTATGCTCCGTTACTTTATTCCCAACCACAATGACCCCCACACCCTCCGTCCATCCCCACACCCTTCCCACAGCCGACTCCTCCCGCCCCCCGACCCGCCCCCACCCTCACAGAACACCACCACGTTCCTCTTCTCCCCTCCCCCCTCCCTTCTCCGCATGCTTTCCTTTCTTTCCTTTTTTTCTTTTCTTTTCCACGTCTGTGTTGAACTGTTTCTTTTTCTCTTCTTCTTCCTGTTTCCTTCCCTGAACTGTTTGCTCCTTCTCTCTCTTCCCTCTTCTCTTCTTCTCGTTCTTCGTTTTCTTCTTCTCGTCTCTTTCTTTCTTTCTTCTTATCTTTCCCTTCTTCTCCCGTCCCCTTTTTGTTGACGCCTATGGGCCTGGTCTTTTGCGTGATACTCACGATTTGATGATGGGGGGGGGTGAATCGATGGTAATAAGGTTTCAAGCTCTCCTCCTTCTGTGCAGCTGTTGCAGGGCTGGATAGCCTCGGTGTGTGTGTGTGTGTGTGTGTGTGTGTGTGTGTGGTGGTGTGTGTGTGTGTGTGTTTGTGACTCTGTGTGTGTGTGTGTGTGTGTGTGTGTGTTTGTATTTGTGTGTATGTGTGTGTGTGTTTGTGTTTGTGTGTGTGTTGTGTGTGTCCAGTGTGTGTCAGTGTGTGTGTTAGTGGGTGTGGTGTGTAGTTATGTGTGCGCGTGTTTGAGTGTGTTAGTGGTGTGTGTGTGGTGTAGTGTGTGTGTGTTGTGTGTGTGTGTGTGTGTGTGTGGTCTGTGTGTGTGTGTGTCAATGTATTGTTGGCGTTTAATGTGTAGTGTGTAAGTGCACACGCGCGCAGCGTCTTGTGTGTATGTGTGTGTGTGTGGGTGTGTGTGTGTGTGTTGTGTGTGTGTGTGTGTTTGCGCGCGCGCCGCGCGCACGCGTGCGCTCGTTTCTTCTGAGTAATTCGCATGATGGAATATGGAGATATGAGCAAGTGCAACTTGCCACGTGTCTGTGGAAAGGAATTTGTTCACGGAGAGCACGGCATGAAGATCCCTACCAGGACAACACAAAAAGGGAGCTTTAAATGAAGACTCCGATGAATAATCGGCAGTGCACTGCAACGGCACCTGAGACGTCTGCAGAACAATGCTGGGAAGTACCATGACTGCCAAGGCTGGCCCACCGCGGATTATTCAGACCAGAAATGCGTACAGATCTTTCATTGCTGCCAAACGCCAGAAAACTCATCAGTGGTGCCGCTCAGCAACGTACAAAAGAGGAGGGGGGAGGAGGGGGGGGTGGGGGGTGGAATGCCGGGGGAGAGAGGGGGGGGTTAGAGGAAATAGGAAGAACAGTCCGCACACTGGGACGCGGTGATAGGGAAAGCGCCCCCACTAGGACACAAACATGCCACATTTGGAGACATTGTGCATGGGCCGTTGTGAGACGTCTGTGGAGTCAAACCAACCGAAGGTGGAGACACCTCCTCAAAAAAATCCAGACGCCCAGCAAGAGATGAAGTAACATTCGGAAATTGAAAGAGGGATCTCCAGAAAACGTTTTAGTCTTCTCGCTTCTTGGACCTTTTTTTTTTCCTCGCCTCTAGTGTTGTGGTTGACCGTGACTGGCTAACCCCGGAGATCATAAATGGCGTCCATGTACACACAGCCAGATCGGTAGATAGCGTGGGACAGTTCATGCGCCTCTCACGGCGCTAGAAAATAGATAGACTGCAGTTTTGTTGTTAAGACGTCAACTCAAGCATTCACAGACACGGAAAGGACATCCTGGGCTTTTTGGTACACCCATCCCTACGATTGCTTTTCGTTGCAAACAGACATAGCTCGTTGCTCATACTAATTTTTTTAAAAATAAAACCTGAGAATGTTTTCAACAGCTTCCACAGCAGCACAGAAGTCTGTGTATAGAGCACCCGAAGATGTTGGATTCTTGTAATAATGAGAATAACAATGATAATGTTAATTGTTACAGGCGCATATTCTCTAGAGATGAGGGCCTCTAAGTGCTTTCATATGATAAAATAACACCTTCGCTTACATAACGGGTTCTTACCTAGGTAGTGCCGACTGAAGAGAGCTGCTCTGCCAGCGCTGCATTCAGTTGCGTTGTCGTTTTCCCCAGTCACCCCAGTCAATGTCGTTCACCTCAGTTTCCTTATTTCCTTCATTCTTTTAATTTCCAACGCAGGGTGCATGTTATGTGTAACGGTATGTCATCCTACCAACGGCCAACAACTCGCCTTCTCTTCCAAAAGTTGGTGATTGGTGATGGGATTTTTACGTGTGTGCAAGATGTTATGCGTGCGTTCACACATGGAACCCTGGTTTACAGTCTCAATCGGAAGGACTCTTTGAGAAATGGAGTCAGAACCCAACGTTAACTCCAAGGGAAAATTCCCCCCTGTACCGAAAATGGGCCCGGCGGAGATTACGAGTCCGGCGTTCCACCAACTGAGCTATTCCGGCCCCCAAACGATCAGAAACTTGCAGAACGGGAGGGGGCTTGCGATGGGTGGCGGGGGTGCGGGAGCTGTGGAGCACATAAACTGAAGGTGTGGTGGTGGCAAAACGAAAGCAGCACTTTCAAATCATCCTAACAACGGCTTACCACAACAGGACGCAGTGGAGGGGATTGATTCACAAGAGATTAATCATAGCATGACAATGAAAAGGGGGAGGCCTTTTGCTCAAAGAGAGATTGTAAGCGCCTTTTCATCTCTTCCTGGGCGACAGCGCTGTTCTCTGGAAAAAGCTTTGTTCTCTATGCACGGTTCCAGAGACAATGTGTGTGAGAGCGGGTCCTCTTCAGTTCCACCCTGGAGGGTCATTTCGCTTGTCCACCTCTCTTCCGCTCTGCTCTAGTGTTGGGTCTCGCTCGTGTCCTGCGTTTTCCCGGGGGTCAGTCGTAGCAATCCTGTGGTGAACAGAGGTCTTTTCGTGGTCATCGAAGTCCTTTCTACGGTTAGGTCAGATAATGAGAGAATGGAAGCGTGCTTTGTGTGTGTGTGTGTGTGTGTGTGTGTGTGTGTGTGTGTGTGTGTGTGTGTGTGTGTGTGTGTGTGTGAGAGCATGTGTGTGTATGTGTGTGTGTGTGTGTGTGTGTGTGTGTGTGTGTGTGTGTGTGTGTGTGTGTGTGTAAGTGTCTGAGTGTACGTGTGGCGCGCGTGTGTGTGTGTGTGTGTGTGTGTGTGTGTGCGTGCGCGCGCGCGCGCGTGCGTGCGTGCGTACATGCGCGCGCGCGCGCGCGCGCGCGTGTGTGTGTGTCTGTGTGTGTGTGTGTGTGTGTGTGCACTATCAGAAGCAGGATTTTTGTTTTATTTCCTTAGCTGGGTCTTAGCATGCGTTGTCTGCCACGTTTGTTGGGAGTTTTCGTCGCACTTTGCTGAGAGTTGTGGACATTAGTAATCTCTCTTCCTTCAGACATACCCAGAGGGCATGGGCGTCTTCTCTGTACGATTCACAGGCTGCACACCCAAAAATGAATGCGCCGAGGGCCGTGCTTCAGAAACCGGCTATTCATTCACAGGGACTGGCGCCATTACATTGTTTTGAGAATATCCACTGTGTCCGAAAGTTGATTCTCCTCATTGTCTTTGACATGGCCATCAAAGTTACAAGCCAGGTGGTTCCAAGCAGACAGGTGAAAATCAAGGAATGGGACTACTTGGGCGTGTCAAGCTGGCGCAAAGATAGGGTCACGGGTGAGTGCAAAGCCCTGAAAAATATGAAGTCTTCTAAGGGGGAGGTCATGTATTTGAAGATTGTGATTTCATTTCAATCGGTGAAAATCCCCCCCCCAAACAAGGGAAATGACTGGTGGGGAAGTGTTCTTTTGATCAATGATCAGTTGAAGATTAAATGCTGATCGAATTCATTGTAGGCCTTACAACGCTTACCTGGACATACACTGTTTTTAGTGCTGAACCCTAACTGTGGCGTATGGCCACATGGCAAGAAGGGAAGAAGGGCGTGATGGATGAGAGGGAGTTGGGGGGGGGGGGGGGGGAGGTGAAGGAAGCTGGGGTGGTGGAGTGGAGGGGGGGTGGGGGTGGTAAGAAACTGGTCAGGAGTGGTCTGACCTGGTCGATAGTTTTGATGTAGTACTCGCGATCGTTTGACGACATAGAGTGGTTTTGTTTACCGTCTCTGCTTCTTTCTGTCTCTCTCCTCTTTGTTACTTCTCTCTGTGTCGGTTTTTCTCTGTCCCCCATCTAGATCTCTTTCTGCATCAGTGTGTGTGTGTGTGTGTGTGTGTGTGTGTGTGTGTGTGTGTGTGTGTGTGTGTGTGTGTGTGTGTGTGTGTGTGTGTGTGTGGATGTTGTCAGTCACAACACTATATGTTAATCTATGTAAATGGTTTCAGTCAGTGTTGTGTGTGTGTGTGTGTGTGTGTGTGTGTGTGTGTGTGTGTGTGTGTGTGTGGTTTTGTGCGTGCGTGCGTGTGTGTGTGTGTGTGTGTGTGTGTGTGTGTGGTGTGTGTGTGGTGTGTGTGTGTGTGTGTGTGTGTGTGTGTGTCCTCTCTCTCTCTCTCTCTCTTCTCTCTCTCTCTCTCTCACCCAGCGCTTCCTTCTCCTCCACCATGTCTCCCTTAGTGGCACTCATAACAAAAACCATGGGTCACCTAACAGGTATGATTTGTTGAAGGACACGCAGAGTCACTAAGAAGTCATACACGTTGCCTTCCCGCCTAAGATATGTGGCATGGACAATCAATAAGCTTTGGTTAAACACACGGAACACAGAATTATCTCCTGATGTCAGGTGCATACGTCAGCGAAACTGTTCTGTCCTTTAAACACTACTAGACTGCCCAATTTGATCGGGAGACACAAAATCAAAAGGTACTGCGTGTTTTGAAAGCATTAACCATATTTTACATGACGCTCATGTGTCACAGACATCGCACAAGTTATTGCCCAGTCAGACTTGTGCAGACTGCTGTGATTTGTTTTCTTTCCAGAAGTTTTTCTCAGTGGAGTGTGTAGATTCTAACACGTGGAGGAGACAAGTGAGGGAAAATGGTCAGAGACAGTCTGTTTAAACATGCTCAGTGATCTCTGTGGCCTTTTGTTATCGTCTGATATCATCAATGATGAACAGACGTTTAAACCAACCACTGAAGTGATCTTAACTCTGATTTACTCAGGCATTCCTTCGGTAATGTCATCTTGGCCTATCAGAGTTACTCGGGCCTTCCTTCGGTAATGTCATCTTGGCCTATCAGAGTTACTCGGGCATTTCTTCGGTAATGTCATCTTGGCCTATCAGAGTTACTCGGGCATTCCTTCGGTAATGTCATCTTGGCCTGTCAGAGTTACTCGGGCATTTCTTCGGTAATGTCATCTTGGCCTATCAGAGTTACTCGGGCATTCCTTCGGTAATGTCATCTTGGCCTGTCAGAGTTACTCGGGCATTTCTTCGGTAATGTCATCTCGGCCTATCACCTGTCTTATATTCAGTCAGTATCCCACTTCACAAAACCGCCCAGCCCTACCCAGGCCGCTCTCTCTTAACAGTACCTCCCTACGATTTCATTTGTCCGGACAACTATTCTACAGGTATTGATCGTGAAAAATCCAGCTGAGAATAAACACACATTGCATGACTCGAGACAGTTCACTACAGATGATAGAAATGCATCTGAAAGCAAGTACATTCCTGCATCATCAGAACTGCCACACTGTTTTAGCAGATTCTGGAAACCCATCTGAAATCAAGTGCGGTATCTATAGCAGGACGACTCGCTTTCAGTTGTTATTACAATAACCCATCTGACACCAAGTACGAAAAACTCGCTTTCAGCGTTTCACCACGACAAACCAGACGTTTTACCCAGAGCAGTCCCGGGGCTGTCAACATACAGCGAAAACAAATTCCTTAAAAGAAACAAAACAAACAAACAACAAACAAAAAATGTCATCAACAAACGACAAAAACAATGAATAAGCACATCACCAGTTGATGTCTTTAAGGCGGATACAACTAAGAAGTGCTGAGAGCGCAAGCTATTTCCCCTTTTATTTTACCCACAGTTAAAAGAGCGTTAAATCGTAACCAACAAAAACTCAAGGAACAAACACACAACAAACAAAAATATGATTAATAAACGATGAAAACAATGACAGAATACATAAGCTGTTGACATGCCTAAGGCAAGTACAACTAGGGTGTGCTGAGAGCGCCAGTTGTTTCCCTTTACTTTTCACTCACAGTTTGAAAACAAAACCTTAAAAAGTGATGAAACAAGTTCGCCTGTAACACACACACACACACACACACACACACACACACACACACACATATATATATATATATATATATATATATATATATATATATATACATATATTCATGCATATACATATACACATACATATATACATACTAATTTTAAGGCTATATGATCATAAAACCTCCGCGGATGGGCAATTAGTATCCCCTCTGAAGAATGGTGCACAATTTCTACAACCTAATTAACAATAACGCCAAAACCGCTGGCATATCATAAAATGCGACCGGACCAAAAAAAAAAGTAAAAGAGTGTCCAGCATAAAAGCAGAGAAATGGCCCAGAAAGGTAGAAGAAAAGAAAAGCAGAGAAAATGGCCCAGAAAGGTAGAAGACAAGAAAAG
>JADBJO010017211.1:10000-15000 GCA_016801955.1 Conus betulinus | reverse complement strand
GGTTTTCCATTGAAGCTGTCAGTCAAACTTGCATCAGAATTTTCAAAACAGTACTCTATATATATATATATATATATATATATATATATATATATATATATATATATATATATATATATATTATATATATATATAAAATAAGACCGCCAAGGGTTTCGAAAAAAGAATGCAACAGGCACTGCACCCACCCAAACTTACTGAATTTGGTTGCATGCCTGATCAGTCAACTTGAATTTGATCAGAAATCAACTCAGTCTGTGTCATGCACATCACAGCGGTGAACTGAAATGTGCACATACTGCACGAAAAAAAAAGGGTGCAAATCAAACAGGCCTGTGCAACAGAGCACATCTGAACTGCAGGAATACTGCAATGCACGTGCAACCCATGTCTTATCTGAACACAGGTCAGCCAGTTTTGAGAGACTGGTGGGCATTTATGCCTGTGTTTACGGCACTTTTGCAACCATGCCTCGGACAACGACTGAGTCAGGATGACCAAGGGCGGGCAATTGCGTGGCTTCAGGAGGGCGTGGGGGGGCGAGAGGTTGGTCGTCGTCGTCGACTGTCAGTCGCCCATTCAGTCATTCAGACTTTGAGAGACCGCTTCAACCAGACAGGAAGTGTTGCTGAGCGAAGACGTCCAGGACGCCCAAGGTCCACCTCAGGCAGCAGGACAGGTTTGTTGTCCTGTCGGCTCTGAGGCAGAGAACGGCCACTTCCGACACACTCAGGGGGCAGCTGCAAGCAGCCGGCAATGTCACCGTCAGTGACCAGACCATTCGGAACCGGTTGAGAGAGGCACACCTGCGCTCAAGACGACCAGCCGTCCGTCCTGTCCTGACACCAGCTCACCGTGCTGCTCGTTTGGCTTGGGCCCAGCGTCACTTAGCATGGACCAGAGATCAGTGGGCAAGAGTATTGTTTACTGACGAGTCCCGCTTTGCCTATCATTTCATGACGGCAGGAACCGTGTCTGGCGGCGGCAAGGAGAACTATCACGATGGTCTCGTGAGCGAGCGTGATCGCTATGGTGGTGGATCCATAATGGTGTGGGGGGGATGGCACGGAACTACAGAACCCCCCTGCACATGGTGCAAGGCAACCTCAACGGTGTGGGGCTACAGGGATGGCATCCTGCAGCCCTGTGCTGCCAGCGCTGCAAGCTATATTGGACCAGCGCGGTACTTCAAGACGACAACGCCCAGACCTCACAGGGCTCGAGTCGTCAACAACTTTCTTCAGCAGCAACACGTGATCCACATGGACTGGCCAGCCTGCTCACCCGACCTTATCCCAATCGAGCACCTATGGGACGTGCTGGGCCGGCGACTTCGAAGCAATCACCCCCCGCCAGTTGACCTCAACCAGCTGTTCCAGTTCCTTGAGCAGGAGTGGCAGGCAATACCCCAGATGACTCTGAGGACTCTGACTCAATCCATGAGGCAAAGGTGCATCGCGTGCATCCACGCAAATGGCGGACACACGCGTTACTGACTGTGTTTTTGTGTATCTCTGGCGTTCTGACTTTTGAAAGATGGGTAGTGGGACTTGAAAGTGACAAAACATGCTGTTCAAATCAATTTTGTCATTAATCTGTGTCATTGATGTTTTTTGATTAATGGCTGAAGTAAAGTTCGAAAGCATTGTTTTTGGGGTTGTTTCCGTTCTGTTGTGAACGGCATCAGTGCTTGATCTCTTTTATCCACGCTACCATTCTGAAAGAGGACTGAGTTTCTGGCCCACCGCTCTATTTACATTTCTCTTCTGTCTTGATGTCTGTTCCTCCTTCCCTTCACACCAACCCAGTCCCTCCGCCCTCTCCCCCCCCCCCCCCTCTCTCTCTGTAGATTTTTGGGGGGTCCAGTCTTTCCTGAGAGCCAGGTGACACAGACAGCTAATTTCTCCACTCGCTCTGACTCTCATGTCCTCAGAGAACGAGGCGAGGGGACAGGGGACCGCCACGTGTGATTGACCCCCCCCCCCCCCCCCCCCCCCCCCCCCCCCCCTGGACACCCACCCCCCCCCCGAAACTGATCCAACCCTAACGCCACACAGTCATGCTGTCCACTGTGGCCAAGATGCTGTCAGAGCTCAGACTGTCAGAGAAACCCTAGGGGTGCAAGCAAGTTAGACAAATACTAAGTTTGAAATTAAAAAAAGATACCCAGAGTAAAAGCCTGCATCACAGTGCAAGTCAAACAAAAGTAGCGAATGATTTCCCACGTTGACGAACATCCATTTACCAGTTAGAATGGTAGACATTGGACAATTCTGAAAAGACATATTTTCATTTTTTAATGTTAAAATCAACATTCAACAGTATACCACGTATGCCATTCTAAAAAAAAGAACTGGCTTCGGATATCCTAACGCCACATAAAATCAGACTGCTTTACGACAGTTTATAAAACCAGAATGCGTTACAATCGCAATGAAGTTTTCATAAGATAAAAACTGGACGGGTGACTTTATTACAAAGGTGTATGATCCATGGTGCAAAATCTTTCAATGGCACTAAACTACTTTGCTTTCAATCTTACTTTTTAAAGAAATGTGTGACACATTCGAACACGATTCTATTAAAACATTTTCACATCTTACTGATCAACATCGAAGATGAGTGAAAACTGCATTGCGATTTAAATACATTCTAGTGTTATCAACTATCGTAAAGCAGTCTGATTCTGTGTGGCGCTAGGGCATCCGAAGCCAGCTTTTTTTTTTTTTAGAGTGGCATACCTTGTATATTGTTGAATGTTAAAATCCTTTTTTAATGTGGCTAAAACATTTTCCCAAACTATTTCTTATTAGTTGAGTTAACTGAAATTTGTGAAGAGACATAGACAAATCCTCTCATTCATTCATTTCAAAGCGCATTCTGCGACAACAGGTCGTGGAACTAACTGATCCAGATTCTTAATCATAGAAAACAGGGTTTGTTGCTAATGTTGTTGCTACTGAGTGTCCGTGATGATATGTCAGCGAGCAGTGCACAGTACTTGAAGAAGGCTTTCTCCTCTTCTCTCACCATTGCTCGTTTGGATATTTTTGGTGTTTCCAACACTCACCGAACGTTGACACGGATAGGAAAGTCTTGCACTGGGGTATGACCTTAAACACACACACACACACACACACACACACACACACACAGCGCGCGCGCGCACACACACACACACACACACACACACACACACCACACACACACACGCACAGAGAGAGAGAGAGAGAGAGAGAGAGAGGAGAGAGAGAGGAGAGAGAGAGAGAGAGAGATTATTAAGTCTTGAACAGAACTGCAAATGCAGCTTGCACTGACTCGGGAGTTTCCAGTAAAATCGGACACCCACCCGCTAGCATCCCCGTTTCCCGCCTCCGCCCCCACCACTGCCCACCACCACCACCTTCACCCAGCCCCTGACACTTGACAGGATTCGAACCTGCAACTAGCAAATCAACGTCAGGACTAACCACGCAACCATCCTGTCTCGAACTTCATGCGAGGGAGCGGGTGGGGAGGGGGGGGGGGGGTGGGGGGGGGGTGGGGAGGGGAATCAATGGACCTCGGCCAAGATGCAACCTGCGACGTTGCTGTCTAGTGTCTCAAGAGAGGACTGTAAGTAGGCAAGGCGTTCGTCAGTCTTGCAGACAGTACCACGGGTCTCAGCACTGGACGACAGAACGCGATCCCAGCTGTAGTGCCAGCGCTGGCAGCAAGCACCGGCTATTTCAGATCCCCAGGGGGGGGGGGGGGGGGGGGGGGGGGGGGGGGGGGGGGGGAGGGGATGGAGAGAACCCACCCCCCCGACTGGGTAACGGAAATAACTTGAATGTGCTCATGCATTATGAAGAAACTGGAGTCTGCAGATGCAAGTTGTAGACTCTTACCAGTGATGCAATGTGTAGTTGAAAACCAGAGAACTGTCTTGTTAACAGTACTCAAGGCAAAAAAAAAAAAAAAAGCGAGGCATGGTAAGGAAATGGGGGATTTCCTGCATGCACGTAAAGGCATCCCCGTCAAAAAAAATGACAACAGTGCATCGATGACAAGATGGATCCGTAGTCACATGGTTAAAACGTTGGCCTTGGCAGCTGTCGGTCGTGAGTTCGAACCCACTCGTGGGAGACGGATTTTTTTTTTTTTTTTCCCACTGGAAGACCCTTCCAGTCTGCCAAACAGTAAATGGGTACCTGATTCAGATCAGGGAAGGTTGAGACAGTGGAAAGAGAAGAATGGGCTCCGCCTTCCACCATGCCATGCCGCTAACATGGTGCATCTGTGACAATATATTCAATGCTCCAAGTGCGTTAGTGTATTAGGGATTCTTAACTCAACCCTAAACGACAACGATATTGGAGTCAAAACCCAAAATGAAGCACAAATAGTAAACAACCTTGGTTTTTTTTTTTTGTTTTAAACAATGCGAAATGAGCGTCGAGAGGAATGACCTCAGTCCAGCCTCCACAGTCCTCAGTGCGAGTTAGGGAAGATTGATACCTGGAAAGAGAAGACTCTAAAACTATGAGCCATTGCCATGATCTTTTTTTTTCCTGAGCCTTCAAATCCAAGTGCGTTAGTTCTATTAGGGATTGACGGGATCTAACTCAACCCAGAAAACGACAACGATATTGGGGGAGTCAAAACCAAAATTGAAGCACAAATAGTAGGAAAACCTTTTTTTTTTTTTTTGTTTTTTTTAAACAATTCAACAAATAAAATAGCGGAAAGAGAGCGCTCGAGAGACCACAGACCTCAGTCCAGACTGAGCAGTTCCTCAGTCCGCGAGTTATTTTCGGAAGATGGGGTAGTCTAATTTATTGTCAGATCTACCCTGAGATTCGCTCTAAAAACTGAATGAGCTCTCCTGACCCAAATATCATCTTTCAACCAAATATCCTTCAAATCAATCGGACAGTTCTGGCGTAATCGCGTTAACAGACAGACTCAAAAACGATCAACCCAGCTAACATGGGGGGGAAGACTTTGACATCTGTGGTGAG
>JADBJO010017211.1:0-5000 GCA_016801955.1 Conus betulinus | reverse complement strand
TGGCTCAGCATTCATAATTCCATCCTTAAAAACAGAGAAGGGTTACCACCTTGGTAAGAATATTTTCATATTTACTGCGGAACTTGTTGCCATTATTATGGCATTAAACTTTCTCTTTGATTTCAATCTCCTGAATTTCAAATACTACTTTGCGTTGATTCAAAATCAGTCCTACAAGCTCTAAAATTTTCGAATACAATTAGCCTAAATGGCTGCAATCACCGAGACTGATTTAACAAAGAATGCATTCCTTTATCCTTACATGAGAGTTATAATCTTTTTTTAAAAGACGTATCCTGGAACTCTATTTCAAATAAGCGAAAAGGCACCAGAAACAAAAAGGGGATGTTATTAAACAAGATATCAGACAATAAAACAGGTATCAAGAATCTCTACCACGAGTGGATTTTAAACAGTTTGATTTTCAGATTGAGGCTTGATGCCTTTAAAACCAAATTCTGTAAACATGTGACTTGTATTTGTGGCCAGCAGATCCCTCCGTTCCATCTACTTTTTTGTGCGATAGAATGAAACCCTACTTACCTACTTGGTTGTTGAACACTGAACCGTCGATGTCAGCCTTTGAAGACGTCATCTCCAACGAATCAACATTTTTGAAGTTGTTCAAGGACTGATTAAGAGCCCAGTTGGACATTTACTTTAACGTCTATGTTATTTTCCCCATCTTCGTGTTAGTTGCTTATTTAGTGTTTCTTTTAAAGTTTTGGATTCAGTTATGAGGAGGTCTTTTTTTTTTTTTTTTTTTTTTGGGGGGGGGGGTTTGGTTGTGTGTGTTTTTTTTTAATTATTGTTTATTTTCTCTAGGCCTAATTGCATTATACATACCTACGTACGCCCAAAATCAACACCAACCGTTCACATGTATACACACCAAAAAACACCACATGCACACGCACATAACACTTACATACTGTCTAAGATCACTGCTAGATGAATAGACGTTAAATTAAAGAACGAACGAACGAACGAACACAACACACACACACACACACACACACACACACACACACACACACACACACACAAAACGCGCGCGCGCGCGCGCACGCACGCGCACACACACACTAAGACGACAACCAGACCCAATGATTCATGTTCCAGCTGACCCCATCAGCCAAAATGTGTGGAGTGGCTTCGCTGTGAGTGCGCAGCACGTGCACTGAAATGGAATGATCTTTGAGGACAGGGAGGAGAATGGCCCGGCGGATTGGGCAGATGCCACTTTCCCTAAAGTTTTAGACCTCCAGTCTCTCTAGCATATATCTATATGCGCACGCGTGTGTGTGTGGTACCCTGCATCTGCTCTCTGTCTGTCTGTCTCTGACTATCTCTGTTCCTCTCTCTGTCTGCCTGCCTGTCTGTCTGTCTGTCTGTCTCTGTGTCTGTCTGTTTGCGTCTGTATGAGCACATGTGTGAGTGTGTTATCTGCGCCTCTATCTCTCTCTCTCTCTCTCTCTCGCTCGCTCGCTCGCTCGCTCTCTCTGTCTGCATCTGCATGCATGCGCGTATGTAAGATTTCTCCTCTCGCTGTGTGTCCCTCTGCCTGTCTCCGTGTCTCTGTCTCTCTCTTTCTGTCTCTGTCTGTCTGTCTGTCTGTCTGTCTCTCGTTCTCTCGTTCTCTCTCTCTCTCTCTCTCTCTCTCCTCTCTCTCTCTCTCTCTTCTTTTCCCTTCCCTCCCTCCCTCTCTCCGCTCAAACCTTCTCTCTCCTCTCTCTCCCTCTCTCCCTTTCTCTCCGTCTCCTCTCCCTCCCCCGCACCCCCCTCTCCTCTCCCCCCCCCTCTCTCTCTCTCTCTCTCTCTCTCTCTCATATACTAAATTAACACAGTAGCTGACACTTCCCGCTCTGGCAAAAGCAGACGAGCTGGGTGTAAAAATAAATGACAATGCCTTCAGTCTGGTCAGCTCGGCCTGAAATAACACCCCACCCCTCACCCCCATCTCCCGCTGAACGAGTTTCCTCCGATGCCCAGACCTTGTTTTGGAGTCTCAAAGCAAAAAAAAAAAAAAACAAACAAACAAACAAACAAACAAAAACAAATTCCCCGGATTCTACGTTGTCTTGGCACGTGTCCCAGAGGAGGATTTACGTTTTTTTCCGTTTCCTGTTTCCTGTCCAAACTATAGCATGTCAGGGCTAATGGTGAGTGTTGTGTGAAGCAGTGTTATAAACACACATAAGATGGCGGAGAGTCACGGTAATGTAACACACTGAACAAAACACACAGGGAATTTTCAGTAAATGTGTCTTCTGCAAACATTGCACATGTAAACATAACACATAACCGATATAACCATGCAAGAACAAACAAACAAACAAACAAACAGACAAACCAATATTCTGCAGACGGCTGTCGGCAGCGGTATGGCAATATAGAGAAAAACAGGAGTCAACAGGGGACAGCTGTTCACAAACAAAGAACAAGAGCTGGAGAGAACAGACAACAGACAGAGAGACAGGCAGAAAGAGAGAGAGAGAGAGAGAGAGAGAGGGGCGGAGAGAGAGAGAGAGAGAGGGGGGGGGGGGGTTGAGGGAGAGGGGAGAGGTTGGGGGGAGAGAGAGAGAGAGAGAGAGAGGAGAGACAGAGAGAGAGAGAGAGCGAGAGAGAGAGAGAAGAATACAGAGAGAGAGAGAGACTCAAGACTCAAGATCATTTATTCATTTTAGGCCTTTGCCCCTCATGAAGGGTGCAAGAAAATACAACCATAGAAGTACCATAAGAACTAGACACAGATCACCAACACAAATTCAGAAACGATCTTATCATGGCATAAGGGATCGCAGTTAAACGCTTTAAATAGATAAATCGACAAATTTCTGACTGTTTGTTTTGAGTTCATGCCGAAAGCAGAGAGAGAGAGAGAGAGAAGAAAGAGCGAAAGAGAGAGAGAGAGAGAGAGAGAGAGAGAGAGAAAGAGAGAGAGAGCCGAGAGAGAGAGAGAGAGAGAGAGCGAGGAGAGAGAGAGGAAGGAGTGAAAGGCAGTGTGGGCAGAGTGTTGGGGGAGAGTACAGCGGGGTAGGGGAGGAGGGACGGAGATGGCGGGAGACAATAATCTAAGCTGAATCTCTTCAACCACACGTATTAATAATGCAAGGCATAACCATTAGTGTGTCACAGCCATTTGAGACAGACTGAAACATGTGCTGAACGAACTGTAATGAATTTTGAGAAACGGTCAGTTGTCTATAGTGGTCAAGCAAAGGTTGCTCTATCAAAGCACTGAAGGGAGAGGCGGGAAACGAAAGAATTACTCCCCTGTTCATCCACCCTTTCTCGCCTCCTGCCTTGCACACACACACACACACACACACACACACACACACACACACACACACAAACACACGCGCGCGCGCGCACGCGCGCGCACGCACGCACGCACGCACACACACACACACACACACACACACACACACACACACACACAACACGCACACACACACGCAACACACGCATCTCCATCATCCTTCCTCCTCTCTTTCTTTCAATCTTTGCCTCCCCCCTCCCCCCCCTGCTTCTCGTTTGATCCTGAATTGTCCTCTAAAGAAGCATCCCAAAACAGACACACAAACAGATGGCAATGAGAGACAGACAGACAGCCACACAGCCAGCCAGCCAGACAGACAGAAAGAAAAGAATCCACAAGAGTATAACAGACAGGCGTCTGACAGAGCAGCACTATTGCAGACACACTGGTTGCGCTGTTGACCCCTGCTCCCCTCAGCACTGTGCTGGTCAAGGTGGTCAGTCTCGGAGGGGTCCTAACAGGATTAGCAGGAGGCCGACACAGACTCCATGGACCCTATGACCAGCCTCACGCCCCCCTCCCCCCCCCCCCTTTCCCCCCCCTCCCCCCCCCGACCTGACCTGACCTGATCTGACCACTGGGAGAGAAGGGCTGTTTCAGCTCCGTGATGCCTGGACACTGCCGTGTTGAACAAAATTAAGAAAATCAAAATAAAAAAAGAATCAGAAAGCAAATAGAAATGAGTAAACATCATAAATAGCAGGCGACCAACAGGCCTAGTCAATCAGTTGAGAGGACAATAGGACTTAATAGGAAAGAACTTTAATTCTACTTAAGTATTGAAAAGCTTCCTTTTTCGAAGAATATTTGCTTCTGCGATAAATTTAGCAATAGACTTTAAGTTCTTTTCACTATCACTCTGTAACAGGGTGACTAAGTCACGTTCTTCTGCTAAGACTGATGATTTAAAGACATCGCATTTTCCCCCGTACCTTTTATACACCTCACACTGAAAGAAAAAGTGAAATTCATCTTCTATGTTATTTTTTTTTACAAACTGGACAGATACAGTAGGTTCATTATTAGATATACCATACCATCTTTCTCTAGTATATAGACCAAGGGTCCTTGTTCGAAAGCGTGCTAATGAATCCCTATGCCATTTTCGCGTTACAACCGATAAATACTTTTCTGGGCTGTAAATCACTATTAAAGCGCAAGAACCAAGAGTATTTCTCACTATTTTCTAATTCAGAGTGCCAGATCTGTTGGTAGGAGGATATCAAACGCTCTTTAAATTCTAGGATAAAAAGTTTGTCGTTCTCAACACCCTGGTTATTCCATACAAAACCAAATCCAGTTTCGAAAAGGAGATTTTTTCCAGAAGCCCAGTTTTGTCTTCCATTTTCATGTTGTCTTAGTAACATATAATATGCTTGTTTATTAATTCTGCTTTGTGGAAGTTTTACAAGACGTAGCCAGTACCTGACACACTTAGTTTTGGAACGTATTTGCAAAGGGGTATCTACCCGTTTCTCCATATGCCATTTTATTAGAGCTGTGTAAAGGAATGAAAAAACGTTTAATCGCCAGTGTGTGCACCTTTTCCATAAGGTCATTTTCCAATAAACCCCATATTTCTCCTCCATATGTTATCATAGGTTCCACTTGTGAATCAAAAAGTTTCCAAAATATAGTAGGTTCAATACATTTCAACTTCCTTAAAGATCTTAAA
>JADBJO010017210.1:35000-38292 GCA_016801955.1 Conus betulinus | reverse complement strand
GTTTGTTTTGTCACGTGTGTGCAGCCGAAGTAGAGTGTGTATGTAGTTATGTGTTGGTAGTGTGTGTGGTGAAGGGGTACGCAGGAAGTGGGAGGGGTTTCAGGTGCAAAGCAACAACAACAACAAACAGCCAAACCCACGGGAGCTAAATCGGCTCAGCCGCTTTTTCTCTCAGAGTGATCAGCCTTGATGGTGTGCCGTCCCAGGTCTCTTGGTAGCGATTTCATCATTACCGTGTGACGTGTTGGAGGAATGCTCTCTGTCTCTGTCTCTGTCCGTCTGTCTGTCTGTTTGTCTGTCTCTGTCTGTCTGTCTATCTGTCTGTCTGTCTGTCTGTCTGTCTCTCTCTCTCTCTCTCTCTCTCTCTCTCTCTCTCTCTCTCTCTCTCTCTCTCCAAGAAGACAAAGTGCATTTTGTTCTGTGATGTCCCTTTACTAAACGAAATAAGGGAACGTTATATCCATATAAAATGCTAAGATTTCCACGTCTTTTCAGATAAAGTTATCTGCTAGCTTCCAATGAACGAGCAACTAGAAATCTGTTCATTTACCTATACACACGTTTAAGTCACGATCTGTTCTTGTTTCTTCATGCATGGTATTGAACCAGTTTTGAACCGTTTGAATTAGTGAATGATTTCCAGATGCACCCCTTGATGAGGGGCAATGGCCTATTTCTGAATAAAATCTCTCTCTCTCTCTCTCTCTCTCTCTCTCTCTCTCTCTCTCTCTCTCTCTCTCTCTCTCTCTGTGTGTGTGTGTGTGTGTGTGTGTGTGTGTGTGTGTGTGTGTGTGTGTGTGTGTTGTGTGTGTGTGTGTGTGTGTGTGTGTGTGTGTGTGTGTGTGCAGCACTTATACATTTGTGCGCAGAATGTCATTTGGGTATTTACTTTTGTGTGCATATTAGTTAAACCTTCACTTGTATCGGTTTTGATTTTTTCTTCATTGTGATCACATTCTCCTTTGCTATTCCTTGGTGGCTAGATCTAAAGAAAGAAGTAGTGACGCGTATCTTGTTTTCCCACGCATATTAATTGTTCTCTCTCTCTCTCTCTCTATACACACACACACACACACACACACACACACACACACACACACACACATATATATATATATATATATATATCTGTTCCACCTCTCTCTCTCTCTCTCTCACGCAGCCATTCATTGTGAGTCTGTTCACATATTTGCATTATATATATATATATATATATATATATATATATATATATATATATATGTATATATATATATATATATAATATGTATATGTGTATGTGTGTGTGTGTGTGTGTGTGTGTGTGTGGGTGTTAAAAAATAGGATAGTAAAAGGAAGTTTTAAAATTCTACAGATCTGTTTCGAGCGCTGGCTCTCTTCAGGATGATCTTGGGTCGCCTACTGCTGGTGCTATATAGCCCAATGTCACTGTTTGCACGCGCGGATTGGCTGCACATGTTGTTCGGTTTTCATGTTGTTTACAGTTCAGGGTGCGTTTGCTGACAACGATTTCCATTTGTGCCTGCAGTTGTTTACTATTTCTACTTTAGTATTTAGAATTGCTAAGTGTGGTTTACATAGTATTAACCATTTTTCTGTTGAACATAGGTTGCATCTTTTTGAAATGTTATTGTACGGTGATGCCCCTTTTTATGATTTTCCAGGATATGTTATAGTTTATTTTTTGTCTTTAAGTCTCCAAATGTATTTGCTCAGTTCTGTTTGGCTTTTGTATTTTTCTTTGTTGAATGACTGTTTGTGGTTTGCGTATCTAGTTTTGAAGTGGTTTTCAGTAATCCCTATACATGTTTCTTTTTCACTTTCTCATGTCACAGTAGCTTGGTATACAAAGTTGTTATAGAGCCATTTGTTGCTTAAGGGACACTGTTTTTTTTTTAGTGCAATTGCAAGATTTCTTTTCTTCACCCTTCTTTGCTGTGTTGCTTTTCATTTTGTTGGATGAATCAATTATATTTTTAAGGTTAGGCAAACATGAATATGATAGTTTGATGGCGTTCTTGTTGAATATTTTGGACAATTGTGTTTCTTTTGGGAATGATGCTGTCAGAATTTTGAAAAATTCTTTCCCTACGTTTGTTTTTACTCTCTCCATCATATGGAGGGTGTACCATGTGATTTTCCTGTTCCTGTGTTTTTTTTTTTCTTTGTTCATGTTGTTATCTGGGCTGTATTGTAGCTTGTAGCTGTAACCACGTTTTTGCAACGCTTCTTGGTATTCTGCTGCTGCGTTGTTGAATACTCTTCCATTATGTGACAGATTAGATAATCTCTTGTTTACGCCATTGGGTATAGTTTTTAGTATAGATGGTGGGTGGTTACTTTTGATGTTTACATAGATGGGTGTGTCATTAGGTTTCTTGTATGGTTTATATATGTGGTTGTTGAGGTCAAGCGTTATGTCTAAGTAGTTCACTACCTTTTTGTTTGCTTCAATAGTGATTTTTTAAGTTTTGGTTTTGGAAGATTTTGCATAGTTTTTTTTTTATTGTTTTTTCTATGGTTCTTGGATTGTTGTTTTAGTGCGGTGAGGCCGTCGTCTCTGTATAGTCCGACTTGCTTTCCGAGTTGTTTTTGAATGTAGGATAGCGTGAACAGTCCGACCAATTCGCATGTTTCGGCACCATCGTATGATCCCACGGTCACATCAAATGTTGAGTTTTTGTGTTGTTGTTGTTGTTTTTTTTTTTTTCGTTTTCTTGATCCATGTTTCATTTCTGCTGTGGAGTTAAGTTTTCTTGGTGTGGAGAATGATTTCCATTTCTGACCCTGTTATGTCTGTGTGTTTATTAGCAAATTTCAGAGCTTTAATGAGTAGCTCTTCATCTATGGATGGGTAGAAGTCTACTATGTCGAATGTGATAAATACTGTATTCTTCTGTTTGTTAAGTTTTTTGAACCATTGGATAACTTCATTATATGTTCTTCCAGAGGTTGTATTCAGTGTTTGATTTACGTTTTTTATTACTTTTTCTAAGATTTCCTTACTATTTTGCCCAGTTCGGATTTAGATGGGTTTATTAGTCTACATGTTGGGTTATTGTGAAAATTAGATTATGGTCTTTAGGGTTATGAAAGCTTCTTTTATTGCTGTTTCAACCCTGCCACTTAAATCCATGCGATGTACGAGTTCTTTTTCTTTTTTTCGGATGTTGTTGTGTATGGTTTTATCAGCTTTTTTGTAGTTTTTTCGGAATGTTTTTATCAAGAAGTTGTGAGTACTCGTTTGGTTCCATTTTGTAGTAATTACCGGTTTTATCAGCCTTCACGAATA
>JADBJO010017210.1:0-32500 GCA_016801955.1 Conus betulinus | reverse complement strand
AGACGTGAATGGATGAAGACAATGACTGAAGGAATGAATGATTGAGTGAATAAGCTTATGTGTTATATGAGCGTGTATGTAGTGCCTTTGTATGTGAGTGTATACGCGTATATATGGAAGTAGTAGTTAACTTGTGACTATTAAATAAAATATGGCTCAATGTTATTTCTTTACCACAATTACAATTAGCATTTTTACTAAATTTTAAATATTTAGCTTTAATCGAATTATAAGGGAATATATTTGTCTGGAATAATAAACTGGATGATCAGACATTTTTCTTAGTACAATGTCTATTGGAAAAGCTTCCCACTGTTTGGATGAAATGTCAACATTTATTTGAGCTCTCTTCCGTGCAGTTGATTCAAGGATACGATAACATTCTACGACTGATGGTTTTATTTTCAGCTCGGAAGATGACCCTGCTTTTTTAGCACCTTTTTTGCAGCCCTATCAGCCAATTCATTCCCAAGTATACCAGTATGCGAAGGAATCCAGCAAAATTCTATAACAGTGCCTTTAGACGCCAGCCAGTATAAAAGATACTTGATTTCAAACACAAGATCGGGTCGCGTCGATATATTGGATGAATCAAGGGCAAGTAAGACTGATTTTGAATCTAAAAAAAAAAAAAAAAAAAAAAAAAAAAAATTTGAACAATATTACTGGAACGATCTGTTAGAAATTCCATTGCTAGCATACCAGCTACTAATTCAGCTGTGAATATAGATAATAAACTACCCAGAAAGAACGACCTTTGAGTTTTAAGCGAAGGAATAAAAAAATGCTGCACCAACATTTCCGTCATCTAAAACAGAACCATTAGTAATTACCTGAAGATGATTTTGATATTTTTTTTGTATACATGTGATTTTGCTAAATTAGCGATGATATTAATATTTTCCCCTTTTTATGTCAATGTAACTAATATCAAGAAAAGGTTTTGGTGTCTCCCATGATGGAATAAATGAAGAAGATGGATTTTTAGCCACATCATGATATCAATTTTTGAACATTCAATTAAATCAGAAGTATATGTACCTATTGCTTCTTGCGATGTAATCATAATTGCCCTTTTTGGAAAGTCAGTGTTCGATCTAAGTTTTAGTCTTCTTGAATGTAATTATCATTAACACTTGATATTATGACAAATTTTGATGCTGCTAGTTCACGATAATCATCAAGGGGCAAAATTCCAGCTTCTCTGTATGTTTTTGTATTTGAGACATGAACAGGGATACCAAGAGCAAGTTTAATGGCTTTGCAATCCAAACTTTGTAACTTTTTCAGAAGACATTTTGGAGCACTAAAATATACTTCTTGACTATAAGTAAGTTTTGATCTAACAAGAGCTATGGAGAGATGAAGTGAAGTTTTTTTAATCCATTCCCCAGGGTAGTCTGTTATAATTTTTAAATAAATTCAAACTTTTCCTAGCCTTTGCTAATATATATTCAAAATGAATATTCCAAGGTAATTTTGGTGTAAAGAAAAGAAAACTCCTAAAAATTTAACACTTTGTTTATATTCTAAAGATTCACCTAGAAGTTTGAAGACTGGTATATTTTCTGGATTGCTTCCTGCATTAAACAACATCATATTTGTTTTTTCAGTGGACAAAGACAGACCATTTTGTGTCATATAGTTGCCTATATGCTCTCTAGATCTCTTTGATATAGTCTTCTAACATAATCCTGTGCTCTTTGTGGGGTTGACCTTTTCAGAGTTACTTCCATCCACATGCAGATATCATCTGCGTATTGCACTAGAACAACATTTTTGGAGACTGCTTTGGGAAGACCTTGTATAAGGATATTAAAAAGAATAGACGCTATTACTGAACCTTGCTGGATTCCCATGTCTAGTTTTCTGAGTGTTGAGTGTGTACCTCCTACTCTGGCTAACATAGTTCTATTATCTAAAAACGATTTAATGTAATTGTATATGTTTCCTGATAATCCAATCAGTTTCAGTTTGTACAACAAGTGTGTTATGCCAGACTTGGTCATGGGCTTTTTAACATACAAAAGTAGCGAGTATACTTTCCTACGTGCAAACTGACGCTTTATTTGAGTAGATAATTTAACCAAGTGCTCAACTGTAGATCTTCCTTGCATAATCCAGCTTGATTGACTGGTATTACATTGTTCTTTTCACAAAAGTGTGTGAGCCTATTTAAGACGATTCTTTCTACAAGTTTGCCACAATGGGAAGTCAGAGCTATAGGGCGGTAGCTGTTTTTGTCTTTCACAGTTTTTCCAGATTTCAAATTTTGGAACAACTATTGAATCTTTCCATATTTGAGGAACAACGCTATTTTCCCAGCAACTCTGAATTATATGATGCAGGAAAACAATGCAGTTGTTAGGGAGATGTTTTATCGTTTCATTACTCACTGTCAAGACCAGCAGAGCACGTTTGTTACTGATATCAGATATTGCACTTTTCAACCCTCTGATTGTTATTGGAGCATGTGTGTGTGTGTGTGCGTGTGTGTGTGTGTGTGTGTGTGTGTGTGTGTGTGTGTGTGTGTGTGTGTGTGTGTGTGTGTGTCTGTGTGTGTGTGTGTCTGTGTGTGTGTGTATGAGAGAGAGAGAGAGGGGGGGGGGGGAGAGAGAGAGAGAGAGAGAGAGAGAGAGAGAGAGTTGTGTGTGTGTGTGTGTGTGTGTGTGTGTGTGTGTGTGTGTGTGTGTGTGTGTGTGTGTGTGTGTGTGTGTGGTTGAGATGATCTGGATAAAGCTTGCATCTTTTTCCTGGATGAACCTACTGTGCATTAGAATAATCTAAGATGACCGAAACAGTGATCATTTTATGTATGTGCGTGCGTACTCGCGTCAGTGCGTGCAGGCATGCTTGCGTACCTGCGTAATCCAAGTAAAGGCTGACCTGCACAATTCTTAGCTGCCGAAAATGCTTGTGGTATTCAACAGTTCAGCTGACCCACTCTGACTGTTAACACTTTTTGATCTCCCTTGCATCCTTAAACGGATCTTGAAGCATAGGCTCAAATATTTACCTTTCTATTTTATACTTGATTTTATTTTCAGCAACGTATTTCTCTGCCGTATTTTCTTTTGTGTTACTTTCTACCCTTCATTAGCTGCTTTGGGGTGCTGTTGGGTTCCGTTTTAGAACCCTTGGTGGTGAGAATACCATGGAATTGTACACTGTGGTATATCTCTATTTGATGCCAACAATAATCCGCCGGCCGTCTCTCATGCCAGCGGACAAAAGATGTCGGAGTAGACAATATGAATGGATTTGTCTTCAAGATAGACTGATAGTGAAGGTATATATTATGATTTTCTGATTTTGTCGATTCTCGTTTGTTTCTACCTTCTTCCACTCTGTATTGTCTTCAAATCGTGCTAAACAAGTGTAAGCCTGCGCTTGTTTTCCTCCCGTAACTACATTGTTTATCATTGTATACCTACATATACAAATAGACACACGCATTCATAACGTTAAACGTGTTTCGACCGATATGCCCACGGCTCATGCTTCTAATCACTTGTGTGATCGCCCTCCATGATTCTCCATTGTCTATTCGTCAATTTGAATCGACCCTTTAAGCCTAACCTACACCTTAAGCACAGAAAATATATCATTGTAAAAACAGTCTCGTAGACGGTTTACTGTTCACTGGGCCATTAAAGCATTGAAATAAGCGATGACACTGACTTGAAAAGTGAGGCGAGACTTAATACTTCGTACTTGCCACAGAAAAAAGTAGCGGCAAACACAACACATAAATATAAGCCAACTCGTGCACAACATACACACGCAAATCGTTCCATCTTCATATGTACCACTTGAACGAGTCGAAAGAATTTGCGACAAATTCATCATGTTTATTAAAAATAACATACGAATAAAGTGCAAATATGCCTCTTCAGAAATATTAGACAATTCGATGTGATAAGGCCTATGTGCACCATACTGTTATTCATACTCTCCCTCATTTGTGCGATATCCGTTAATTTTTTGTCTGTCTGTACAACTCCCTCCCTCCCCCCCCCCCTCTCTCTCTCTCTCTCTCTCTCTCTTGCTCGTTGTCTCTCTCTGAATTCAAGAACACATTTTGGATATGCGATAAAATACAGAAACTTGTATTTTCAATACCGAGTAAGATATGTTGCATTTTGAGGCACACTGTGTTTGTCAGATATTACACAATGTGATGTAACACATTGTAATAAATACAAACGAAAAAACAATCGAACGCTGCTTAATTGATTGAACATTGCGTGATAATTCGCTCGAAGGCTCGTCACTGGCTATAGAGCACGTGATGAACGACGACATGATTTATTTCACAGTCAATCAAACAACAGAAAAGCATGATCATAAAATATCTGACAGTATGGAAATAATTATTCACTGGGAAAGCGGACGGAGTAGGGGGGCAGGAAGTGGGGGGGGGGGGGGGGGGGGGGGGAGGGATGGGAAAAGAGGATGGAATGGGTGTTGCATAGCTGTCAAAAATGAATTGATTACAACCGAACTGATCCAGATTCATTTGTATCAGTCATCAGCAATGCAACAAAGACCGAACGAACCAATTCAACAGGCGAAGTTCGCTGGTAAGAATTTATCCAGTGATGTAAAATACAAATGTTATTGAATATATCCATTAACACAAAAACAAAAGCAAACAAAACAACAAAAGACACGGAAAAAAAAAAAAGTTCAATTCATCAACCTCGCTTCTTGACTGTTTCCGTTTGAAATTGCCTAACATTCTGATGGGCCGGGCAGCAACCAGATCATGATTCCTTGATGGTAACGCCCTTTCTTTGTCACTACCAGGATTCGGAACAGCACCTCTACGATTACAGGGCGCCTCAAGGCCTAGTGACCTATTGACACATGGCTCACCCACAACGCTATCGGACACCCCTTTTCTAAAGCTGGAAAACGTAAATCTTATGAAGTTCACTTTCGTTTCTCTTCAACCAGATCCAACCGGTAGAACTCTTTTCAGCCTTTTCTGCCACCGCCTTCTGGATTCTAGCTCTTTTCTTATTTTACAAAAAATGAAATAAAATTAAAAAAAAAAAAAAAAAAACAGGAAAAAAAAAAAAATCGTGAACTGTTCGACGAGATCAAAGTCAGTTGAACTTGTTGTGCTGACAGAACCTCCCTCCGCTTAACCCAACTTCAATGGCAAGGACGTCGTCTTGGTAGACAGATTCCTTAAAGCGGCTGATTAGACTGGCGCTATATGACTTGAAAAGCAATTTGTTTGAGAAGTATTTAACGGTATGATTACAATCTGTGCATTTACACCACGTCTCTTCGACTTCATTTATTACATTTACATGGTGTATTACATCTATTGCTTTTCTTTTTTTCACACGACAAGCATCCCATTAAAAACCAGACGATCGTGTCCTACTTCGTTCGTCGAGGTCACTGGAGTCAACGACGGTGAGAGAGGGAGGGGTATGGGTGAAAATGAGGGAGGAGGATTAGGTTTATTTACTTTTCTTTGAATTGCTGATGTAATATTCACCGGTTATTGATTGAATAACTGATCAAACTAACAAATAAATAAATAAATGCCTTTGTATGATAATGTTACAGACAAACTCAGAAATGGAGAAGGGGAGAGTGGGTGTTAACAAAAATGTGGTGCACGTGCGCTTTTTTATGTTTTTTTCCCCGTTAGGAAAATCATTTTTTCAGATTAACAAATCCGTTATAAGTCGCAGAAAACACTCTATTAAATCTGCACACTATAACGAACCATACTACTATAATCATTCTTGTTGTCATTATCATAAATTAATGGGGAACATGCATGAAAGATCGTTAGCATTTGCAAGGGACAAAACACTTTGAACATGTGAAAGTTTTAGCCTGTATGCTTTGAACACTTGAACAAATCAGTTCAGCAAAAGCGCAATTCTCAATAACGTAAGATGCAATTCAATCCGCACACTAAAGCGGTTGTCTGCTATTGCTTGTGAGTTGTTGAGTCTAAAAATTATTCGTTTTTCGGGAGCAAGGGCGAGACTTTTTTCTCTTCTTTGAAGATAAGATGTTATCCTGTGTTTTTCAGAAGTGTTTCAGACACATTACTGCGAAGGCATCATGCAAAGCTGGGGTCGAGGCTCCCCTTGCATAACATATTGTGTCGTTCACAAGACTCTCGCTTTCAATATTTACACGTCTTTAAAGTCTTTTTCCCCTGTCAATTATGAATATCAATTCAATTAGGAAACATAAATTATCTTCGAAATGTCAAAAACACGTACTTAGTTGCACGAAACTGATATTAATGATTGATCACCAAAAAAAAAAATAAAAATAAATAAAATAAAATAAAAAATAAAAATAAATTAAAAAAGTAAAAAAGATTCTGAATGAAAGTTATTTGGTCGGTTTCTATGATAGGGACTCCCTTAACTCGTGTATTACAGATGCCACGTGGAAATGTAGCCTAGTGCAGGTATTAGGCTTAGTCTAGTCCAGACCTTCGTCATCTCCTTAGTAACAAACACAAAAACTACATTTCTTGACCGTTCTAGAACGGTTTCTTTTCAACTTAAACTGCATTAAACCAGAGATTCCAAAATGGGAGAAAGACAGCCCTACAGACGCGTCACTAAAGCAGGACAGCAGCCAAGGTGAGTGAGGTTTACTCATTCAAAGTTGCTCGGTCGCGCTTTTATTTTATTTTATTTTTTTTTATTTTTTTTTATTAATAGTGATCTCTGATGTAATACGTCAACTTAGTCATGCGTCACAGACATACGTCATTTTCTTAACTGTTGGAACTAACTCATGCTCACTAACTCTTACTCTGTCGGTGAACGCATATTGTTTGCCATTATATAGATAGGATATAAAAACATGTACAGTATAAAAATATCGCGAATTTGTGAAACAGAAAAATATGTACATGCAAATGTTTCAGTTGTACGCCCCCAAGACAGATAACTCTTCCGGTCTGTCTTCGTCTCGGTTGAGAAATGCTTATCTACGTGCACGATCTCTGATCAGTCGTGTAACGGCGCACACTGCATTATAGAACAAGCTGTTACAACATTGTCACGACTGAACAGTGTGTGAGTAACTTAGAGTCCAGTCTTTTGGGCATTGGTAGGCCGTCCCAAACAAATGACAAATAACAGGACCCTGGGCTGGCATCATTTCTGTGGAATGTTGGTTAGCATCAACGTTTATTTCACGTCATAAAAACGTACACAGTCACAGTTGATGTCATTAAGAACAAAAACGTCATGGAATGTGTAGAAAGTGCACGTCAGGCATTCATGTTGGGCGATAGAGACGGAAGTCGTTTTACCCATCGCGCCGTACATTGTAGGTGCAAAATCATCCACAGTCACCCGTCTTTTCACTTCAACTATCATTATTCCATTGATTTTTATCTCATTTCTAGGAAACCTCACTCTGTCGAGGAAAGATTCCAGAACTCCCATCCCCTCTCTTCACGTCCTACCCACCCCCTCACTTCCCCTATTGGAGATTTTTATTTATAATAAATGAATGCGGCAAAATATGATAATCAAACACATCATAAAATTTTCCGTAGAACGAAGGCAAGTAATGACACGGGACTCCCAAATCTAACTTAATCCTCAGCGTCTAAAGTGAGGATGTGTAATATTTTTTTATATACATTGCTTGAATCCAGAGCAAAATGCAAAACATCAGTTTAAGACTCTGGACACTTAAAAAAGCTACCGCACTTGAAATACTTGCTTTACCAAGACACCAGCCTTAAAAATCTAACTAAACAAAAAACAAACATACAACCAAAGAAGAAGAAGAAGTAACAGACAAGACCCACCCTCCCCCATAACTAAGAAGAAAAAAAAAGAGAGAGAGAAAAGTGGGAAAATAGGGCAGACGACAAAAGGTGGTGATGATGACAAAGGACAGTTTAGGTTCGGAACAAATTACATCACTGCATCACTCTCCATTTTCAAAAGAACGAGATGAATTGCAGAATACCGAACGCTCTGACGTCATTCCCCCAAAAGCTTTAACCAACGTCATAAGATGCACTAGTCAGTCAGCACGAGTCTTGGAAAAAAAAAAACAACACGTACCATTCAATAGACGATAGCTTTGAGACTATTTCTATGATCCGTGTCCAATCGATTGGCATGATTCTAAAGACCCTCTTCCCCATTCCCTAGACACATCCAGATTTGTCTTGCTACAGTCTCATCGTCAACAGTCTGCTTTGCGTAATTGTAATGTATGTGTACCGCTAGAACCGCAACCGCTAGAAGCCCCACTCAGTGGAGGAAGCAGGTCTGGAATCAAGACACTCGCCTAGGTCTCACCTGAATGTGGGAAAATGTCCTTTTAGAATAAGACTAATGGGAAATTTATGGTATGGGCAGTGCCATAAACTCTGTTGGTGGAAGAAGCGACACACCACAAGAAGAAGTTACTGATGAAACAGTTGATTGTATAGGCGACATCATAGACTCTGATGACGAAAAGAAAATACTTGAACAGGAGCACATTGATCCACTTGACGATGCAGGGCATGCCACAGAATCTACTGATACGACAGGGGGTGCACTAGGACTGAAAATCACCATCCACTCGACTGCTGGTGTAGTAGGCGACACAGATTCAAGTGGTAGATTTAGAAAATACACTGGAAGAATTAGCCATTGACCCATCCAGACCTTCAGGTGTATCTTTGTTTCTTCTAAACACAGCATAAGGGAAGTCGGTGTACGGACATCACTCATACCCCGCTCTCTGACGTAGTAGCAGATTCTAAAGAAGTCAAAATGGAACTGCGGGTATGCGATTGCTAGGTCTAGGTGTATTATTGCCTGACATGGCAGTAGATAGGTCTGCAAACCCCGCAGAACTGGCGATGACCTTCGAGCTGATACCACCTAACACCACTGCCTGAACGGACAATGGAATACACCACGAGGGAAAAAAAGTCCCTGTATCTCGGATTGAAAGATCAGATACCGGAGCGTTTCAGTGAAACAGATGGGATAACCTCTAAATGTCTATAGAGCTTGGATCAGAGGCGACATCTACGGTGTTGGCAGTGACGTTGTTGACTCAGTGAACAACACATCGACAGCAGACGTCACTGCTGCCATAGCTCTGGTTTCTTCTTCTGTGGCAGATGCTGGTGTGGGACTCATAGGACGAAATGTAGGTGATGGCTCAGATGTTAAAGCACCAACAGAAATTTATACAACTGTCTCAAGAATGGATGAATCTTACCCTGTTAGGCAAAGAAGATTATGCTGCAGAGCTTATGGGCGCGTTGAAGTAAGCTCTGCTGAATGAGAAGTAGAAGTAGGTACCATGGAGCTAAAATCAACAAAGGATGATGTTTCAAGAATCGTTGAGATTGTAGTCTCTAGAGATGGAGAAGAAATACCTAAACTGTTGACAGCTGATGCAGATTTGACAGAAATATCTGAAATGGTGAAAGCAGATGTATATGAGGCAGAAATATCTGAACTGGTGAAGGCAGTTTTGGATGTGGCAGAAAGATCAGAAGAACTCGTGAAAGTGATGTAGATGTGACAGAAATATCGGAAGTGATGAAAGTTGATACAGATGGGACAGAAGCATCTGAACTGGTGATAGTTTGTGTAGATGTGACAGAAATATCTGAGGTAGTGAAAACTGATGTAGATGTGACAGAAGAATCTGTGCTGAAGAAAGTAGATGTGACAGAGAATATCTGAACTGGTGAAAGTTGATGTAGATGTGGCAGAAATATCTAAAAACTGGTCAAAGCTAATGTAGACGTGACAGAAATATCTGAATTGGTGAATGTTGATGTAGATGTGGCAGAAATATCTGAACTGGTGAAAGTAGGTGTAGATGTGGCAGATATATCTGAACTGGTAACAGTTGATGTAGATGTGACAGAAATATGTGAACTGGTGAAAGTTGAAGCAAGTGTGGTAAAAATATTTGAACTGGTTCAAGTTGAAGTGAATGTGGTAAAAAAACGTCTAAACTGGTAAAAGTTGAAGTGGATTGAACAAAAATATCTGAACTGGTGAAAGTTGAAGTGGAATGGACAGAAATATATGAACTCGTGAATGCTGATCTGAACTGGTAAAAGTTGGCGTAGATGTGGCAGAAATATCTGAACTGGAGAAATTTAATGTAGATGTGGCAGAAATATCTGAGCTTGTGAAAGTTGATGTGGATGTGAATGAAACATATGAACTGTTGAAAGTTGGCGTAGATGTACCAGAAGTATCTGAACTGGTGAAATTGGATGTATATGTCAGAAATATCTGAACTGGTGAAAGTGGATGTAGATGTGGCAGAACTATCTGAACTGGTGAAAGTTGAAGTGAATGTGGCAGAAATATCTGAATTGGTGAAAGTTAAAGTAGATGGGAGAGAAAATATCTGAACTGATGATAGATAATCTAGATGTGACAGAAATATCTGAGCTGGTGATGGTTGGTGTAGATGTGGCAGAAATATCTGAACTGTTGATGTTGGGTGTAGATGTGGCAGAAATGTCTGAACTGCTGATAGTAGGCGTACATGAGACAGAAGTGGATAAGACAGAAATATCTGAACTTGTGAAAGCTGTAGTAGATGTGACAGAAATATCTGACCTGGAAGTGGAAGTGGCAGAAATGTCTGAACTTGTTAAATCTGACGTAGATGTGGCAGAAATACCTGAAGCAGTGAAAGTTGACGCAAATTTGATAGAAATATCAGAACTAGTGAAAGTCGATACAAATGAGGCAGTGATATCAGAGCTGGTGAAACCTGGTACGAATATGGTAGAAATATCTAAACTAGGGAAAGTTGATATAGATGGGACAGAAATATCTGAACTGGTGAAAGTTGAACTGAATGTGGAAGAAATATCTGAACTGGTAAAAGTTGAAGTGGATAAGACAGAAATCTCTGAACCAGTGAAAAAGTTGATATAGGTCGGACAGAAATATCCGAACTAGTGAAAGTTGATGTAGATGGGACAGAAATATCTGAACTGGTGAAAGTTGAAGTAGATGGTACAGAAATATTGGAAGTGGAGACAGTTGAAATGGAAGTGGTAAAAAATGTCTGAATTTGTTAAATCTGGTGTAGATGTGGCAGAAAAATACCTGAAATAGTGAAAGTTGACGCAAATGTGAAAGAAATATCAGAACTAGTGAAAAAGTCGATACAGATGAGACAGAAAACATTAGAACTGGTGAAAGCTGATACGAATGTGGCAGAAATATCTGAACTGGTGAAAGCTGATATAGATTTGACAGATATACCCAAACCGCGTGAAGTCGATGCAGATGACGTAGAAATATCTGAACTGGTGAAAGCAGTTGTAGATGTGGAAGAAGAATCTGTACTCAACATAATAGGTGTAGATGTGATAAAAATATCTGAACTGGTGAAAGGTGCTGTAGATGTGACAGAAATTCCTGAACAAGTGAAAGTTGGTATATATGTGGAAGAAATATCTGACTTGGTGAAAGTAGGTGTAGACGTGACAGAAATTCCTGAACTAGTGAAAGTTGGTGTATATGTGGAAGAAATATCTGAACTAGTGAAAGTAGGTGTAGATGTGGCAGATATATCTGAACTGGTGAAAGTAGGTGAAAATGTAACAGAAATATCTGAAGTAGGCAAAGGAGATGTAGATGTGAAAGAAATACCTGAAGTGGTGAAAGTAGGTGTGGGTGTGGCAGATATAATAGAAGTGCTTAAGCTTGGTGTGGATTGGGCAATAACATCTGAACTGGTCAAAGCTGGTGTACATGTGGCGGAAGAATCTGAACTGGTGAAAACTGATGTAGACGTGGAAGGAATATCTGAACTGGTGAAAGCTGATGCATATGTGGAAGGAATATCTGAAGTGATAATAGTTGACGTAGATGTGACAAAAATATCTGACCTGGTGAAAGTTGAAGTAGATTGCACAGAAATATCTGAAGTGGAGAAAAGTGGAAGTGGAAGTGGGCAGAAATGTCTGAACTTGTTAAATCTGATGTAGATGTACATGTGGAAAGAAATACCTGAAGTAGTGAAAGTTGACGCAAATGTGATAGAAATATCAGAACTAGTGAAAGTCGATACCGATGAGGCAGAAGCATCAGAACTGGTTAAAGCTGGTACGAATGTGTGAGAAACATCTGAACTGGTGAAAGCTGGTACGAATGTGGGAGAAATATCTGATCTGGTGAAAGTAGGTGTAGATGTTGCAGAAATGTCTGAACTGCTGCTGATAATAGGCGTAGATGTGACAAAAGTATCTGCAGTTGGGAAGGTTCCAGTGGATGGGTCAGAAGTATCTGAACTGATGAAGTTGATGTAGATGTGACAGAAATATCTGAACTGCTGAATGTTGATGTAGATGAGAAAGAAATATCTGAACTGGTGAAAGTTGAAGTGGATTGGCCAGAAATATCAGAACTGATAAAAACTGATAGATGTGGGACAGAAACTATCCGAACTAGTGAAAGTTGATATAGATGGGACAGAAATATCGGAAGTGGAGCGAGCTGAAATGGAAGTGGTAGAAATGTCTGAAGTTCTTAATTTAATTTGAAGTAGACGAGGCAGAGAAATGCCTGAAGTAGTCAAAGTTGACGCAGATGTGAAAGAAATATCAAAACTAGTGAAAGTCGATACAGATGAGGCAGAAATATCAGAACTGCTGAAAGCTGGTACGAATGTGGCAGAAACATCTGAACTGGTGAAAGCTGATGTAGGTCTGAGAGATATACCCGAGCTGAGTAGTGAAAGTTGATGCAGATGGGGTAGAAATATCTGAACTAATGAAAGCAATGGTAGATGTGGTAGAAGAATCTGTACTCAACATAGTAAGTGTAGATGTGATAGAAATATCTGAACTGGTGAAAGGTGATATAGATGTGACAGAAATTCCTGAAGTGAAGGTGGGTGTATAAGTGGTAGAAATGTGTCTGAACCAGTGAAAGTAGATCTAGATATGACAGAAATATCTGAACTGGTGAAAGTACGTGTAGATGTGGAAGAAGAACTATCATAACTGGTGAAAGTATGTGTAGATGTGACAGAAATATCTGAACTGTTGAAACGTTGGTGTGATGTGGCAGAAATATTCTAAACTGGTGAAGGTAAGTGTAGATGTGGCAGAAATATCTGAACTGGTGAAAGTAGGTGTGAATGTGATTGAAATATCTGAACTAGTCAAAGGTAATGTAGATGTGAAGAAATACCTGAACTGGGTGAATGTAGGTGTGGGTGTGGCAGATATTGTGAAGTGCTTAGATCTGGTGTAGATGGGGCAATAACCTCTGAACTGCTTAAACCTGATGTAGACGCGGTGGAAGAATCTACAGTGGTGAAAGCTGACATATATGTGGTAGGAATATCTGAACTGGTAATAGCTGACGCATATGTGACATAAATATCCAAACTGGTGGTGGAAGTTGATGTTGATGGGACAGAAATATCTGAACTGGTGAAAGTTGAAGTAGATGGCACAGAATGTATGAAAGCAGAGAAAGACGATACAAATAAGGTAGAAACATCAGAACTGGTGAAACCTGGTACAGTAGTGGCAGAAATATCTGAACTGGTAAAAGTAGGTGTCGATGTGGCAGAAATGTCTGAAACTGCTGATAGTAGGCATAGATGTGACAGAAGTATCTGCAGTGGAGAAAGTTCCAGTGGATGGAACAGAAATGTCTGAACTGATGAAAGTTGATGTAAATGTGACCGAAATATCTGAACTGTCGAATGCTGATGTAGATGTGAAAGAAATATCCGAACTGGGGACAACTGATGTAGATGGGACAGAAATCTAAACTGGTGAAAGTTGAACTGAATGTGGAAGAAATATCTGAACTGATGAAAATTGGAGTGGATTGGCCAGAAATATCTGAACTGGTGAAAGTTGAAGTAGATGGTACAGAAAAATCGGAAGTGGAGAGAGCTGAAATGGAAGTGGTAGAGATGTCTGAATTTGTTAAATCTGATGTAGATGTCGCAGAAATACCTGAAGTAGTGAAAGCTGATGCAGGTGTGTGAAAGAAATATATCAGAAACTAGTGAAAGTCGATACAGATGAGGCAGAAACATCAGAACTGGTGAAAGTTGATACGAACGTGGCAGAAATATCTGAACCGGTGAAAGCTGATATAGATTTGACAGATATACCTGAACTGGTGAAAGTTGATGCAGATGTGGTAGAAATACCTGAATTGGTGAAGGCAGTCGTAGATGTGGAAGAAGAATCTGTACTCGACATAATAGGTGTAGATGTAATAGAAATATCTGAACTGCTGAAAAGTGATGTAGATGTGATAGAAATTCCTGAACTAGTGAAAGTTGTGTGTATGCATGGTAGAAATACCTGAACTGGTGAAAGTAGGTGTAGTTGTGACAGAAAAATCTGAACTGGTGAAAGTAGGTGTAGATGTGGTAGAAATATCCGAACTGGTGAAAGTAGGTGTAGATATGACAGAAATATCTGAATTAGTCAAAGGTGATGTAGATGTGAAAGAAATACCTGAACTGGTGAATGTAGGTGTCGGTGTGGCAGATATATCTAAAGTGGTTAAATCTGGTGTAGATGGGGCAATAACATCTGAGCTGGTTAACCTGATGTAAACGTGGCAGAAGCTTCTGTACTGGTGAAAGCTGATGTATGTGTGTGGTAGGAATATCTGAACTGGTAATCGTTGACGTATATGTGACAGAAATATCTGAACTAGTGAAAGTTGATGTAGATGGAACAGAAATATCTGAACTGGTGAAAGTTGAAGTAGATGGGCACAGAAATATCTGAAGTAGAAAAAGTCGATACAAATAAGGCAAAAAAACATCAGAACTGGTGAAAACTGGTATGGTAGTGGCAGAAATATCTGAACTGGTGAAAGTAGGTGTAGATGTGGCAGAAATGTCTGCACTGCTGATAGTAGGCTTAGATGTGACAGAAGTATCTGCAGTGAAGAAAGTTCCAGCGGATGGAACAGAAATATCTGAATTGATGAAAGTTGATGTAAATGTGAGCGAAATATCTGAACTGCCGAATGCTGATGTAGATGTGAAAGAAATATCTGATCCAGGGAAAGTTGATGTAGATGGGACGGAAATATCTAAACTGGCGAAATTTGAACTGAATGTGGAAGAAATATCTGAACTGGTGAAAGTTGAAGTGGATTGGACAGAAATATCTGAAGTGGTGAAAGTTGACAAAGGTGGTACAGAAATATCCGAAGTAGTGAAAGTGATGTAGATGAGACAGAAATATCTGAAGTGGTGAAAGTTGATGTAGAAGTGACCGAAATATGTGAACTGACGAATGCTGATATAGATGTGAAAGAAATATCTGCTCCGGGGAAAATTGATGTTGATGGGACAGAAATATCTGAACTGGGGAAAATTGATGTAGATGGAACAGAAATATCTGAACTGGTGAAATTTGAACTGAATGTGGAAGACATATCTGAACTGGTGAAAGTTGAAGTGGACTGGCCAGAAATATCTGAAGCAGATGGTACAGAAATATCGGAAGTGGAGAGAGCTGAAATGGGAATGGTAGAAATGTCTGAATTTGTTAAATGTAATGTAGATGTGGCAGAAATACCTGTAGTAGTCAAAGTTGACGCAGATGTGAAAGAAATATCAGAACTAGTGAAAGTCGATGCAAATGAGGCAGAAAATATCAGAACTGCTGAAAGCTGGTACGAATGTGGCAGAAAAACATCTGAACTGGTGAAAACTGATATAGATTTGAGAGATATACCCAAACTAGTGAAAGTTGATGCAGATGTGGTAGAAATATCTGAACTGATGAAAGCAATTGTAGATGTGGGAGAAGAATCTATATTCGACATAAAAGGTCGAGATGTGTGAGAAATACCTGAACTGGTGAAAGGTGATGTAGATGTGACAGAAATTCCTGAACTAGTGAAGATGGGTGTAGATGTGGTAGAAATATCTGATCTGGTGAAAGTAGGTCTAGATGTGAACGAAATTCCTGAACTGCCAAAAGTAGATGTAGATGTGACAGAAATATCTGAACTGGTGAAAGTTGATGTATATGTCGCAAAAGAATCTAAACTGGTGAAAGCTGATGTATATGTGGTTGGAATGTCATAAGTGATAATAGCTGACGTAGATGTGACAGAAATATCTGAAGTGGTGAAAGCTGATGTAGATGGGTCAGAAATATCCAAACTTGTGAAAGTTGATGTAGATGGCAGAGAAATATCTGACCTGATGAAAGTTGAAGTAGATGCCACAAAAATATTTGAAGTGGAGGAAGTTGAAGTGGAAGTGGCAGAAATGTCTGAACTTGTTAAATCTGATGTTGATGTAGCAGAAATACCTGAAATTGTGGAAATTGATGTAAATGTGAAAAAATATATCAGAACTAGTGAAAGTCGATGCAAATGAGGCAGAAATATCAGAACTGGCGAAAAGCTGGTAGGAATGTGGTAGAAGTATCTGAACTGGTCAAAGCTGATATAGATTTGACAGATATAACCGAGCTGGTGAAAGTTGATGCAGACGTAGCAGAAATACCTGAACTGGTGAAAGCGCTTGTAGATGTGGCAGAAGAATCTGTACTCGACAAAATAGGTGGGGATGCGATAGAAATATCTGAACTGGTAAAAGGAGATGTAGGTGAGGCAAAAAAAAAATCTGAGCTGCTGAAAGTAGGTGTAGATGTGGCAGATGTTCCTGAACTGGTGAAAGTCAGTGTAGAAGTGGGAGATATATCTGAACTGGTGATAGGTGTAGATGTGACAGAAATGTCTGTACTAGTCAAAGCTGATGTAGATGTGAAAGAAATACCGAAACTGCCGAAAGTAGGTGTAGATGTAACAGAAAAATCTGAACTGCTGAAAGTTGACGTATATGTGGCGGAAGAATCTGAACTGGTGAAAGCTGATGTATATGTGGTAGGAATATCTGAAGGGATAATAGTTGATGTAGAAGTGATAGAAATATCTGAAGTGGTGAAAGTTGATGTAGATGGGAAAGAAATATCCAAACTAGTGAAAAATGATGTCGACTGCAGAGAAATATCTGACCTGGTGAAAGTTGAAGTAAATGGCACAGAAATATCTGAAGTGGGGAAAGTTGAAGTGGAAGTGGCAGAGAAATGTCTGAACTTGTTAAATCTGATGTAAATGTGACAGAAATACCTGAAAAAGTGAAAATTGACGCTAATGTGAAAGAAATCTGATCAGAACTAGTGAAAGTCGATACAGATGAGGCAGAAATATCAGAACTGGTGAAAGCCGGTACGAATGTGGCAGAAATATCTGAACTGGTGAAAGCTGATATAGATTTGACAGATATACCCGAACTAGTGAAAGTTGATGCAGATGTAGTAGAAATACCTGAACTGGTGAAAGCGATTGTTGATGTGGCAGACGAATCTGTACCCGACAAAATAGGTGTGGATGAGATAGAAATATCTGAACTGGTAAAAGGAGATGTAGGTGAGGCAAAAATATCTGAACTGGTGAAAGTAGGTGCAGATGTGACAGATATTACTGAACTAGTGAAGGTCAGTGTAGAAGTGGGAGATATATCTGAAACTGGTGATAGTACGTGTAGATGTGACAGAAATTTCTGTACTGTTCAAAAACTGATGCAGATGTGAAAGAAATACCTGAACTGCCAAAAGTAGGTGCAGATGTGACAAAAATATCTGAACTGGTGAAAGTTAATGTATATGTTCTGGAAGAATCTGAACTGGTGAAGGTAGGTGTGGGTGTGGCAGGTATATCTAAAGTGCTTAAATCTGGTGTAGATAAGGCAATAGTATCTGAACGGGTTAAAAATGATGCAGACGTGGCGGAAGAATCTGTAGTGGTGAAAGCTGATGTATATGTGGTAGGAACATCTGAACTGGTAATAGTTGACGTATATGTGACAGAAATATCTGAACTAGTGAAGTTGATGTAGATGGAACAGAAATATCTGAACTGGTGAAAGTAGAAGTAGATGGCACAGAAATCTCTGAAGTGGAAAAAAGTCGATACAGATAAGGCAGAAACATCAGACCTGGTGAAAACTGGTATGGTAGTGGCAGAAATATCTGAGCTGGTGAAAGTAGGTGTAGATGTGGCAGAAATGTCTGAACTACTGATAGTAGGCGTAGATGTGACAGAAGTATCTCCAGTGGAGAAAGTTCCAGTGGATGGAACAGAAATATCTGAACTGATGAAAGTTGATGTAGATGTGAGCGAAATATCTGAACTGTCGAATGCTGATGTAGATGTGAAAGAAATATCTGATCCGGGGAAAGTTGATGTTGATGGGACAGAAATAGCTAAACTGACGAAATTGGAGCTGAATGTGGAAGAAATATCTGAACTGGTGAAAGTTGAAGTGGATTGGACAGAAATATCTAAACTGGTGAAAGTTGACAAAGGTGGGACAGAAATATCCGAAGTAGTGAAAGTTGATGTAGATGAGACAGAAATATCTGAAGTGGTGAAAGTTGATGTAAATGTGACCGAAATATGTGAACTGACGAATGCTGAAGTAGATGTGAAAGAAATATCTGAGCTGGGGAAAATTGATGTAGATGGAACAGAAATATCTGAACTGGTGAAATTGGAGGTAGATGGCAGAGAAATATCTGACCAGGTGAAAGTTAAAGTGGATGGCACAGAAATATCTGAAGTGGAGAAAGTTGAAGTGGAAGTGGCAGAAATGTCGGAACTTGTTACATCTGATGTAGATGTGACAGAAATACCTGAAACAGTGAAAATTGAGGCAGATGTGAAAGAAATATCAGAACTAGTGAAAGTCGATACAAGTGAGGCAGAAATATCTGAACTGGTGAAAGTAGGTGTAGATGTGGCAGATATTCCTGAACTAGTGAAAGTCAGTGTAGAAGTGGGAGATATATCTGAACTGCTGATAGTAGGTGTAGATGTAACAGAAATGTCTGTACTAGTCAAAGTTGATGTAGATGGAACAGAAATATCTGAACTGGTGAAAGTAGTGGTAAGTAGATGGCACAGAAATCTCTGAAGTGGAAAAAGTCGATACAAATAAGGCAGAAACATCAGACCTGGTGAAAACTGGTATGGTAGTGGCAGAAATATCTGAGCTGGTGAAAATAGGTGTAGATGTGGCAGAAATGTCTGAACTACTGATAGTAGGCGTAGATGTGACAGAAGTATCTCCAGTGGAGAAAGTTCCAGTGGATGGAACAGAAATATCTGAACTGATGAAAGTTGATGTAGATGTGAGCGAAATATCTGAACTGTCGAATGCTGATGTAGATGTGAAAGAAATATCTGATCCGGGGAAAGTTGATGTTGATGGGACAGAAATAGCTAAACTGACGAAATTGGAGCTGAATGTGGAAGAAATATCTGAACTGGTGAAAGTTGAAGTGGATTGGACAGAAATATCTAAAACTGGTGAAAGTTGACAAAGGTAGGACAGAAATATCCGAAGTAGTGAAAGTTGATGTAGATGAGACAGAAATATCTGAACTGGTGAAAGTTGATGTAGATGTGACCGAAATATGTGAACTGACGAATGCTGAAGTAGATGTGACAGAAATATATCTGAGCTGGGGAAAATTGATGTAGATGGAACAGAAATATCTGAACTGGTGAAATTGGAGGTAGATGGGCAGAGAAATATCTGACCTGGTGAAAGTTAAAGTGGATGGCACAGAAATCTGAAGTGGAGAAAGTTGAAGTGGAAGTGGCAGAAATGTCGGAACTTGTTACATCTGATGTAGATGTGACAGAAATACCTGAAACAGTGAAAATTGACGCAGATGTGAAAGAAATATCAGAACTAGTGAAAGTCGATACAAGTGAGGCAGAAATATCTGAACTGGTGAAAGTAGGTGTAGATGTGGCAGATATTCCTGAACTAGTGAAAGTCAGTGTAGAAGTGGGAGATCTATCTGAACTGCTGATAGTAGGTGTAGATGTGACAGAAATGTCTGTACTACTCAAAGCTGATGTAGATGTGAAAGAACTATCTGAACTGCCAAAAGTAGGTGTAGATATGACCGAAATATCTGAACTGCTGAAAGTTGACGTATATGTGGCGGAAGAATCTGAACGGGTGAAAGTAGGTGTGGTGGGTGTGGCAGATATATCTGAAGTGCTTAAATCTGGTGTAGATAGGGCAATAACATCTGAACTAGTTAAAGCTGATGTAGACATGGTGGAAGAATCTGTAGAGGTCAAAGCTGATGTATATGTGGTAGGAATATCTGAACTGGTAAAAGTAGGTGTAGATGTGACAGAAACGTCTGAACTGCTGGTAGTAGGCGTAGATGTGACAGAAGTATCTGCACTGGAGAACCTTCCATTGGATGGAACAGAAATATCTGAACTGATGAAAGTTGATGTAGATGTGAGCGAAATATCTGAACTGCTGAAAGCTGATGTAGATGTGAAAGAAATATCTGATCCGGGGAATGTTGATGTTGATGGGACAGAAATATCTAAACTGACGAAGTTTGAACTGAATGTGGAAGAAATATCTGAACTGGTGAAAGCTGAACTGGATTGGACAGAAATGTCTGAATTGGTGAAAGTTGAGATAGGTGGGACAGAAATATCCGAAGTAGTAAAAGTTGATGTAGATGAGACAGAAATATCTGATCTGGTGAAGGTTGATGTAGATGTGACCGAAATATGTGAAACTGGACGAATGCTGAAGTAGATGTGGCAGAAATATCTGAGCTGGGGAAAATGATGTAGATGGAACAGAAATATCTGAACTGGTGAAATTGGAGGTAGATAGCAGAGAAATATCTGACCTGGTGAAAGTCGAAGTGGATGGCACTGAAATATCTGAAGTGGAAAAAGTTGAAGTGTGGAAGTGGCAGAAATGTCGGAACTTGTTAAATTTGATGTAGATGTGACAGAAATACCTGAAACAGTGAAAATTGACGCAGATGTGAAAGAAGTATCAGAACTAGTGAAAGTCGATACAAGTGAGGCAGAAATATCTGAACTGGTGAAGGTAGGTGTAGATGTGGCAGATATTCCTGAACTAGTGAAAGTCAGTGTGTAGAAGTGGGAGATATATCTGAACTGCTGATAGTAGGTGTAGATGTAACAGAAATGTCTGTACTAGTCAAAGGTGATGTAGATGTGAAAGAACTATCTGAGCTGCCAAAAGTAGGTGTAGATATGACCGAAATATCTGAACTGCTGAAAGTTGACATATATGTGGCGGAAGAATCTGAACGGGTGAAAGTAGGTGTGGGTGTGGCAGATATATCTGAAGTGCTTAAATCTGGTGTGTAGATAGGGCAATAACATCTGAACTGGTTAAAGCTGATGTAGAAGTGGTGGAAGAATCTGTAGAGCTGAGAATTGATGTATATGTGGTAGGAATATCTGAACTGGTGAAAGTAGGTGTAGATGTGGCAAAAATGTCTAAACTGCTGGTAGCAGGCGTAGATGTGACAGAAGTATCTGCAGTGGAGAAAGTTCCAGTGGATGAGACAGAAATATCTGAACTGATGAAAGTTGATGTAGATGTGAGCGAAATATCTGAACTGCCGAATGCTGATGTTGATGTGAAAGAAATATCTGATCCAGGGAAAGTTGATGTTGATGGGACAGAAATATCTAAACTGACGAAATTTGAACTGAATGTGGAAGAAATATCTGAACTGGTGAAAGGCTGAAGTGGATTGGACAGAAGTATCTGAATTGGTGAAAGTTGAGATAGGTGGGACAGAAATATCCGAAGTAGTGAAAGTTGATGTAGATGAGACAGAAATATCTGAACTGGTGAAAGTTGATGTAGATGTAGATGTGACCGAAATATGTGAACTGACGAATGCTGAAGTAGATGTGAAAGAAATATCTGAGCTGGACAAAATTGAGGTAGATGGGACAGAAATATCTGCACTGGTGAGATTCCATGTAGTTGGCAGAGAAATATCTGACCTGGTGAAAGTTGAAGTAGATGGCACAGAAATATCAGAAGTGGAGGAAGATGAAGTGGAAGTGTGAGAAATATCTGAACTTGTTAAATCTGATGTAGATGTGACAGAAATACCTGAAACAGTGAAAATTGACGCAAATGTGAAAGAAATATCAGAACCAGTGAAAGTCGATACAAGTGAGGCAGAAATATCTGAACTGGTGAAAGTAGGTGTAGATGTGGCAGATATTCCTGAACTAGTGAAAGTCAGTGTAGAAGTGGAGATATATCTGAACTGCTGATAGTAGGTGTAGATGTAACAGAAATGTCTGTACTAGTCAAAGGTGATGTAGATGTGAAAGAACTATCTGAGCTGCCAAAAGTAGGTGTAGATATGACCGAAATATCTGAACTGCTGAAAGTTGACATATATGTGGCGGAAGAATCTGAACGGGTGAAAGTAGGTGTGGGTGTGGCAGAGATATATCTGAAGTGCTTAAATCTGGTGTAGATAGGGCAATAACATCTGAACTGGTTAAAGCTGATGTAGAAGTGGTGGAAGAATCTGTAGAGCTGAGAATTGATGTATATGTGGTAGGAATATCTGAACTGGTGAAAAATAGGTGTAGATGTGGCAGAAATGTCTAAACTGCTGGTAGTAGGCGTAGATGTGACAAAAGTATCTGCAGTGGAGAAAGTTCCAGTGGATGAGACAGAAATATCTGAACTGATGAAAGTTGATGTAGATGTGAGCGAAATATCTGAACTGCCGAATGCTGATGTTGATGTGAAAGAAATATCTGATCCGGGGAAAGTTGATGTTGATGGGACAGAAATATCTAAACTGACGAAGTTTGAACTGAATGTGGAAGAAATATCTGAACTGGTGAAAGTTGAAGTGGATTGGACAGAAATATCTGAAGTGGTGAAAGTTGAGATAGGTGGGACAGAAATATCCGAAGTAGTGAAAGTTGATGTAGATGAGAGACAGAAATATCTGAACTGGTGAAAGTTGATGTAGATGTGACCGAAATATGTGAACTGACGATGTGACCGATGTGAAGAAATATGAACTGACGAATGATGTAGATGGGACAGAAATATGGCAGAAAATTGAGGAGCTGGGAGAAAATCTGACCTGGTGAAAGTGAAGTAGATGGCACAGAAATATCTGAAGTGACAAAAGTTGAAGTGGAAGTGTGGCAGAAATGTCGGAACTTGTTAAATGTGATGTAGATGTGACAGAAATACCTGAAACAGTGAAAATTGACGCAGATGTGAAAGAAATATCAGAACTAGTGAATGTCGATGCAAGTGAGGCAGAAATATCTGAACTGGTGAAAGTAGGTGTAGATGTGGCAGATATTCCTGACCTAGTGAAAGTCAGTGTAGAAGTGGGAGATATATCTGAACTGGTGAAAGTAGGAGTAGATGCAACAGAAATGTCTGTACTACTCAAAGCTGATGTAGATGTGAAAGAACTATCTGAACTGCCAAAAGTAGGTGTAGATATGACCGAAATATCTGAACTGCTGAAAGTTTGACGTATATGTGGCGGAAGAATCTGAACGGGTGAAAGTAGGTGTGGGTGTGGCAGATATATCTGAAGTGCTTAAATCTGGTGTAGATAGGGCAATAACATCTGAACTGGTTAAAGCTGATGTAGACGTGGTGGAAGAATCTGTAGAGGTCAAAGCTGATGTATATGTGGTAGGAATATCTGAACTGGTGAAAGTAGGTGTAGATGTGGCAGAAATATCTAAACTGCTGGTAGTAGGCGTAGATGTGACAGAAGTATCTGCAGTGGAGAGAACCTTCCATTGGATGGAACAGAAATATCTGAACTGATGAAAGTTGATGTAGATGTGAGCGAAATATCTGAACTGCTGAAAGCTGATGTAGATGTGAAAGAAATATCTGATCCGGGGAAAGTTGATGTTGATGGGACAGAAATATCTAAACTGACGAAGTTTGAACTGAATATGGAAGAAATATCTGAACTGGTGAAAGCTGAAGTGGATTGGACAGAAATATCTGAAGTGGTGAAAGTTGAGATAGGTGGGACAGAGATATCCGAAGTAGTGAAAGTTGATGTAGATGAGACAGAAATATCTGAACTGGTGAAAGTTGATGTAGATGTGACCGAAATATGTGAACTGACGAATGCTGAAGTAGATGTGGCAGAAATATCTGAGGGGAAAATTGGTAGATGAAAAATTGATGTAGATGGGACAGAAATATCTGAAGTGACAAAAGTTGAAGTGGGAGTGGCAGAAATGTCGGAACTTGTTAAATGTGATGTAGATGTGACAGAAATACCTGAAACAGTGAAAATTAGACGCAGATGTGAAAGACATATCAGAACTAGTGAATGTCGATGCAAGTGAGGCAGAAATATCTGAACTGGTGAAAGTAGGTGTAGATGTGGCAGATATTCCTGACCTAGTGAAAGTCAGTGTAGAAGTGGGAGATATATCTGAACTGGTGAAAGTAGGTGTAGATGTAACAGAAATGTCTGTACTACTCAAAAGCTGATGTAGATGTGAAAGAACTATCTGAACTGCCAAAAGTAGGTGTAGATATGACCGAAATATCTGAACTGCTGAAAGTTGACGTATATGTGGCGGAAGAATCTGAACGGGTGAAAGTAGGTGTGGGTGTGTAGCAGATATATCTGAAGTGCTTAAATCTGGTGTGTAGATAGGGCAATAACATCTAAACTGGTTAAAGCTGATGTAGACGTGGTGGAGGAATCTGTAGAGGTGAAAATTGATGTATGTGTGGTAGGAATATCTGAACTGGTGAAAGTAGGTGTAGATGTGCCAGAAATGTCTAAACTGCTGGTAGTAGGCGTAGATGTGACAAAGTATCTGCAGTGGAGAAAGTTCCAGTGGATGGAACAGAAATATCTGAACTGATGAAAGTTGATGTAGATGTGAGCGAAATATCTGAACTGCCAAATGCTGATGTAGATGTGAAAGAAATATCTGATCCAGGGAAAGTTGATGTTGATGGGACAGAAATATCTAAACTGACGAAATTTGAACTGAATGTGGAAGAAATATCTGAACTGGTGAAAGTTGAAGTGGATTGGACAGAAATATCTGAATTGGTGAAAGTTGAGATAGGTGGGACAGAAATATCCGAAGTAGTGAAAGTTGATGTAGATGAGACAGAAATATCTGAACTGGTGAAAGTTGATGTAGATGTGACCGAAATATGTGAACTGACGAATGCTGAAGTAGATGTGAAAGAAATATCTGAGCTGGGGAAAATTGATGTAGATGGGACAGAAATATCTGCACTGGTGAGATTCCATGTAGTTGGCAGAGAGAAATATCTGACCTGGTGAAAGTTGAAGTAGATGGCACAGAAATATCTGAAGTGGAGAAAGATGAAGTGGAAGTGTGAGAAATTCTGAACTTGTTAAATCTGATGTAGATGTGACAGAAATACCTGAAACAGTGAAAAATGACGCAAATGTGAAAGAAATATCAGAACCAGTGAAAGTCGATACAAGTGAGGCAGAAATATGAACTGGTGAAAGTAGGTGTAGATGTGGCAGATATTCCTGAACTAGTGAAAGTCAGTGTAGAAGTGGGAGATATATCTGAACTGCTGATAGTAGGTGTAGATGTGACAGAAAAATGTCTGTACTACTCAAAGCTGATGTAGATGTGAAAGAACTATCTGAACTGCCAAAAGTAGGTGTAGATATGACCGAAATATCTGAACTGGTGAAAGTTGACGTATGTGTGGCGGAAGAATCTGAACGGGTGAAAGTAGGTGTGGGTGTGGCAGATATATCTGAAGTGCTTAAATCTGGTGTAGATAGGGCAATAACATCTGAACTGGTTAAAGCTGATGTAGACGTGGTGGAAGAATCTCTAGAGGTAAAAGCTGATGTATATGTGGTAGGAATATCTGAACTGGTGAAAGTAGGTGTAGATGTGACAGAAACGTCTGAACTGCTGGTAGTAGGCGTAGATGTGACAGAAGTATCTGCAGTGGAGAAAGTTCCAGTGGATGGAACAGAAATATCTGAACTGATGAAAGTGATGTAGATGTGAGCGAAATATCTGAACTGCTGAAAGCTGATGTAGATGTGAAAGAAATATCTGATCCGGGGAAAGTTGATGTTGATGGACAGAAATATCTAAACTGACGAAGTTTGAACTGAATGTGGAAGAAATATCTGAACTGGTGAAAGCTGAAGTGGATTGGACAGAAATATCTGAAGTGGTGAAAGTTGAGATAGGTGGGACAGAAATATCCGAAGTAGTGAAAGTTGATGTAGATGAGACAGAAAATATCTGATCTGGTGAAGGTTGATGTAGATGTGTCCGAAAATGTGAACTGAACGACGAATGCTGATGTAGATGTGACAGAAATATCTGAGCTGGGGAAAATTGATGTAGATGGAACAGAAATATCTGAACTGGTGAAATTGGAGTAGTAGATGGCAGAGAAATATCTGACCTGGTGAAAGTCGAAGTGGATGGCACTGAAATATCTGAAGTGGAAAAAGTTGAAGTGGAAGTGGCAGAAATGTCGGAACTTGTTACATCTGATGTAGATGTGACAGAAATACCTGAAACAGTGAAAATTGACGCAAATGTGAAAGAAATATCAGAACTAGTGAAAGTCGATACAAGTGAGGCAGAAATATCTGAACTGGTGAAGGTAGGTGTAGATGTGGCAGATATTCCTGAACTAGTGAAAGTCAGTGTAGAGAAGTGGGAGATATATCTGAACTGCTGATAGTAGGTGTAGATGTAACAGAAATGTCTGTACTAGTCAAAGATGATGTAGATGTGAAAGAACTATCTGAGCTGCCAAAAGTAGGTGTAGATATGACCGAAATATCTGAACTGGTGAAAGTTGACGTATATGTGGCGGAAGAATCTGAACGGGTGAAAGTAGGTGTGGGTGTGGCAGATATATCTGAAGTGCTTAAATCTGGTGTAGATAGGGCAATAACATCTGAACTGTTAAAGCTGATGTAGACGTGGTGGAAGAATCTGTAGAGGTCAAAGCTGATGTATATGTGGTAGGAATATCTGAAACTGGTGGTGAAAGTAGGTGTAGATGTGGCAGAAATGTCTAAACTGCTGGTAGTAGGCGTAGATGTGACAGAAGTATCTGCAGTGGAGAAAGTTCCATTGGATGAAACAGAAATATCTGAACTGATGAAAGTTGATGTAGATGTGAGCGAAATATCTGAACTGCTGAAAGCTGATGTAGATGTGAAAGAAATATCTGATCCGGGGAAAGTTGATGTGATGGGACAGAAATATCTAAACTGACGAAGTTTTGACTGAATATGGAAGAAATATCTGAACTGGTGAAAGCTGAAGTGGATTGGACAGAAATATCTGAAGTGGTGAAAGTTGAGATAGGTGGGACAGAGATATCCGAAGTAGTGAAAGTTGATGTAGATGAGACAGAAATATCTGAACTGGTGAAAGTTGATGTAGATGTGACCGAAATATGTGAACTGACGAATGCTGAAGTAGATGTGGCAGAAATATCTGAGGTGGGAAAAATTGATGTAGATGGGACAGAAATATCTGAAGTGACAAAAAGTGAAGTGGAAGTGGCAGAAATGTCGGAACTTGTTAAATGCGATGTAGATGTGACAGAAATACCTGAAACAGTGAAAATAGACGCAGATGTGAAAGACATATCAGAACTAGTGAATGTCGATGCAAGTGAGGCAGAAATATCTGAACTGGTGAAAGTAGGTGTAGATGTGGCAGATATCCTGACCTAGTGAAAGTCAGTGTAGAAGTGGGAGATATATCTGAACTGGTGTGAAAGTAGGTGTAGATGTAACAGAAATGTCTGTACTACTCAAAGCTGATGTAGATGTGAAAGAACTGTCTGAACTGCCAAAAGTAGGTGTAGATATGACCGAAATATCTGAACTGCTGAAAGTTGACGAATATGTGGCGGAAGAATCTGAACGGGTGAAAGTAGGTGTGGGTGTGGCAGATATATCTGAAGTGCTTAAATCTGGTGTAGTAGATAGGGCAATAACATCTGAAACTGGTTAAAGCTGATATAGACGTGGTGGAGGAATCTGTAGAGGTGAAAATTGATGTATGTGTGGTAGGAATATCCGAACTGGTGAAAGTAGGTGTAGATGTGCCAGAAATGTCTAAACTGCTGGTAGTAGGCGTAGATGTGACAAAAGTATCTGCAGTGGAGAAAGTTCCAGTGGATGGAACAGAAATATCTGAACTGATGAAAGTTGATGTAGATGTGAGCGAAATATCTGAACTGCCAAATGCTGATGTAGATGTGAAAGAAATATCTGATCCAGGGAAAGTTGATGTTGATGGGACAGAAATATCTAAACTGACGAAATTTGAACTGAATGGGAAGAAATATCTGAACTGGTGAAAGTTGAAATGGATTGGACAGAAATATCTGAAGTGGTGAAAGTTGAGATAGGTGGGACAGAAATATCCGAAGTAGTGAAAGTTGATGTAGATGAGACAGAAATATCTGAACTGGTGAAAGTGATGTAGATGTGACCGAAATATGTGAACTGACGAATGCTGAAGTAGATGTGAAAGAAATATCTGATCTGGGGAAAAATTGATGTAGATGGGACAGAAATATCTGCACTGGTGAGATTCCATGTAGTTGGCAGAGAAATATCTGACCTGGTGAAAGTTGAAGTAGATGGCACAGAAATATATCTGAAGTGGAGGAAAAGATGAAGTGGAAGTGTGAGAAATTTCTGAACTTTTTTAAATCTGATGTAGATGTGACAGAAATACCTGAAACAGAAAAAATGACGCAAATGTGAAAGAAATATCAGAACCAGTGAAAGTCGATACAAGTGAGGCAGAAATATCTGAACTGGTGAAAGTAGGTGTAGATGTGGCAGATATTCCTGAACTAGTGAAAGTCAGTGTAGAAGTGGGAGATCTATCTGAACTGCTGATAGTAGGTGTAGATGTGACAGAAATGTCTGTACTACTCAAAGCTGATGTAGATGTGAAAGAAACTATCTGAACTGCCAAAAGTAGGTGTAGATATGACCGAAATATCTGAACTGGTGAAAGTTGACGTATATGTGGCGGAAGAATCTGAACGGGTGAAAGTAGGTGTGGGTGTGGCAGATATATCTGAAGTGCTTAAATCTGGTGTAGATAGGACAATAACATCTGAACTGGTTAAAGCTGATGTAGACGTGGTGGAAGAATCTGTAGATGTGAAAGCTGATGTATATGTGGTAGGATATCTGAACTGGTGAAAGTAGGTGTAGATGTGACAGAAAAACGTCTGAACTGCTGGTAGTAGGCGTAGATGTGACAGAAGTATCTGCAGTGGAGAAAGTTCCAGTGGATGGAACAGAAATATCTGAACTGATGAAAGTTGATGTAGATGTGAGCGAAATATCTGAACTGCTGAAAGCTGATGTAGATGTGAAAGAAATATCTGATCCGGGGAAAGTTGATGTTGATGGGACAGAAATATCTAAACTGACGAAGTTTGAACTGAATGTGGAAGAAATATCTGAACTGGTGAAAGCTGAAGTGGATTGGACAGAAATATCTGAAGTGTGGTGAAAGTTGAGATAGGTGGGACAGAAATATCCGAAGTAGTGAAAGTTGATGTAGATGAGACAGAAATATCTGATCTGGTGAAGGTTGATGTAGATGTGTCCGAAATATGTGAACTGACGAATGCTGATGTAGATGTGACAGAAATATCTGAGCTGGGAAAAATGATGTAGATGGAACAGAAATATCTGAACTGGTGAAATTGGAGGTAGATGGCAGAGAAATATCTGACCTGGTGAAAGTCGAAGTGGATGGCACAGAAATATCTGAAGTGGAAAAAGTTGAAGTGGAAGTGGCAGAAATGTCGGAACTTGTTAAATCTGATGTAGATGTGACAGAAATACCTGAAACAGTGAAAATTGACGCAAATGTGAAAGAAATATCAGAACCTAGTGAAAGTCGATACAAGTGAGGCAGAAATATCTGAACTGGTGAAGGTAGGTGTAGATGTGGCAGATATTCCTGAACTAGTGAAAGTCAGTGTAGAAGTGGGAGATATATCTGAACTGCTGATAGTAGGTGTAGATGTAACAGAAATGTCTGTACTAGTCAAAGATGATGTAGATGTGAAAGAACTATCTGAGCTGCCAAAAGTAGGTGTAGATATGACCGAAATATCTGAACTGGTGAAAGTTGACGTATATGTGGCGGAAGAATCTGAACGGGTGAAAGTAGGTGTGGGTGTGGCAGATATATCTGAAGTGCTTAAATCTGGTGTAGATAGGGCAATAACATCTGAACTGGTTAAAGCTGATGTAGACGTGGTGGAAGAATCTGTAGAGGTCAAAGCTGATGTATATGTGGTAGGAATATCTGAACTGGTGAAAGTAGGTGTAGATGTGGCAGAAATGTCTAAACTGCTGGTAGTAGGCGTAGATGTGACAGAAGTATCTGCAGTGGAGAACCTTCCATTGGATGGAACAGAAATATATCTGAACTGATGAAAGTTGATGTAGATGTGAGCGAAATATCTGAACTGCTGAAAGCTGATGTAGATGTGAAAGAAATATCTGATCCGGGAAAGTTGATGTTGATGGGACAGAAATATCTAAACTGACGACGAAGTTTGAACTGAATATGGAAGAAAAATATCTGAACTGGTGAAAGCTGAAGTGGATTGGACAGAAATATCTGAAGTGGTGAAAGTTGAGATAGGTGGGACAGAGATATCCGAAGTAGTGAAAGTTGATGTAGATGAGACAGAAATATCTGAACTGGTGAAAGTTGATGTAGATGTGACCGAAATATGTGAACTGACGAATGCTGAAGTAGATGTGGCAGAAATATCTGAGGTGGGAAAAATTGATGTAGATGGGACAGAAATATCTGAAGTGACAAAAGTTGAAGTGGGAGTGGCAGAAATGTCGGAACTTGTTAAATGTGATGTAGATGTGACAGAAATACCTGAAACAGTGAAAATAGACGCAGATGTGAAAGAAATATCAGAACTAGTGAAAGTCGATGCAAGTGAGGCAGAAATATCTGAACTGGTGAAAGTAGGTGTAGATGTGGCAGATATTCCTGAACTAGTGAAAGTCAGTGTAGAAGTGGGAGATATATCTGAACTGGTGAAAGTAGGTGTAGATGTAACAGAAATGTCTGTACTACTCAAAGCTGATGTAGATGTGAAAGAACTATCTGAACTGCCAAAAGTAGGTGTAGATATGACCGAAATATCTGAACTGCTGAAAGTTGACGAATATGTGGGCGGAAGAATCTGAACGGGTGAAAGTAAAGTAGGTGTGGTGTGGCAGATATATCTGAAGTGCTTAAATCTGGTGGTGTAGATAGGGCAATAACATCTGAACTGGTTAAAGCTGATATAGACGTGGTGGAAGAATCTGTAGAGGTGAAAATTGATGTATGTGTGGTAGGAATATCCGAACTGGTGAAAGTAGGTGTAGATGGCAGAAATGTCTAAACTGCTGGTAGTAGGCGTAGATGTAACAAAAGTATCTGCAGTGGAGAAAGTTCCAGTGGATGGAACAGAAATATCTGAACTGATAAAAGTTGATGTAGATGTGAGCGAAATAAATGAACTGCCAAATGCTGATGTAGATGTGAAAGAAATATCTGATCCAGGGAAAGTTGATGTTGATGGGACAGAAATATCTAAACTGACGAAATTTGAACTGAATGTGGAAGAAATATCTGAACTGGTGAAAGTTGAAATGGATTGGACAGAAATATCTCTGAAGTGGTGAAAGTTGAGATAGGTGGGACAGAAATATCCGAAGTAGTGAAAGTTGATGTAGATGAGACAGAAATATCTGAACTGGTGAAGTTGATGTAGATGTGACCGAAATATGTGAACTGACGAATGCTGAAGTAGATGTGAAAGAAATATCTGATCTGGGGAAAATTGATGTAGATGGGACAGAAATATCTGCACTGGTGAGATTCCATGTAGTTGGCAGAGAAATATCTGACCTGGTGAAAGTTGAAGTAGATGGCACAGAATAATCTGAAGTGGAGAAAGAAGATGAAGTGGAAGTGTGAGAAATTTCTGAACTTGTTAAATCTGATGTAGATGTGACAGAAATACCTGAAACAGCGAAAAATTGACGCAAATGTGAAAGAAATATCAGAACCAGTGAAAGTCGATACAAGTGAGGCAGAAATATCTGAAACTGGTGAAAGTAGGTGTAGATGTGGCAGATATTCCTGAACTAGTGAAAGTCAGTGTAGAAGTGGGAGATATATCTGAACTGCTGATAGTAGGTGTAGATATGACAGAAATGTCTGTACTAGTTAAAGCTGATGTAGATGTGAAAGAACTATCTGAACTGCCAAAAGTAGGTGTAGATATGACCGAAATATCTGAACTGGTGAAAGTTGACGTATATGTGGCGGAAGAATCTGAACGGGTGAAAGTAGGTGTGGGTGTGGCAGATATATCTGAAGTGCTTAAATCTGGTGTAGATAGGGCAATAACATCTGAACTGGTTAAAGCTGATGTAGACATGGTGGAAGGATCTGTAGAGGTCAAAGCTGATGTATATGTGGTAGGAATATCTGAACTGGTTAAAAGTAGGTGTAGATGTGACAGA
>JADBJO010017209.1:34513-38303 GCA_016801955.1 Conus betulinus | reverse complement strand
GCGAGAGGGAGAGAGAGAGATGAAAGGGTTTAAATGTTCTGGGCCACATAACATTGGGGAAAATAGTAAGGATAGGATTAATAACAGGACAATAATAATAACAATAAAATAATAATAATATTAATAAAAATAAGAATGATAGACAACAACCACAACAGCAAAACCAAATAATAATAATAATAATAATAATAATAATAATACATTAATTAATTTTTTTATTGTATTTTCTCTTCTATTTAGAACGGAGAAAGCAAAAAACTAGTTATACGGGAACAATGCCATTAAGTTTAATAGCAAAAATTTGGCACAGGATAGATACTGTAATTTGTTTTTTTACGATAAAATAATCCTGAAACTGTACACACTATGTGGGTTAATTGTATTTCAGTTGAGAGCAGGTAGTATTATAGTGCTGATTACTGGCGTATCCCCTTCCCTATGTTCTGCCTTTTTTTTGCGTTTATCGCCCTTTTGGGGTGGGGGAGGTTGTGTTGTGTGTGTCCGGGTGTGTTGTGGTGTGTGTGTGGTGTGTATTTTGGAGAGGACGAGAAGAGAGAGAGAGCTGTGTTTTTTTTCGCCTGTGATGTCGTTTGTTTTTGTGTTCACTATTCATTCTAGGATTGGACTATTGTTACTTTTTTTCGATCACGGTATCGCCTTTTTCCTGTGCCCTGCTTCGTTTTCGTGATGACTAGTGTCTAGTATTTTTCTCGAAGCTTTGCTTCGACTGATTTCACCGATAATCTGAGTGATATCAGCCCCTTAAGGGCTTTTGATTCCATAGTGAGAACCCTTCCTATTTGCTATAACCGTGTTATACCCGCCAGTTGGTTAGGCGGTCTTTGCCATATGTAGTTTGAATGACGACCTCCTTGAACTCACTTGCATTGTCGGCTTGGACCACTTATTTAAATGCCTGTGTCCTCGTTTGAGTCCATTGGCTTTTGCCTGGACCTAACCCTTTTTTTAATCATCTTTGTTTTTCTTTTTCTTATTCTTTTCCCCCCAAGTTTTGATACAAGCAAGAAGACAGTGGTGCTCAGTAAACACGATCTGTCTGCACCATTCCCACCTCAAGGATGCTACAGTCTGACAGGCAGATGGGAAAGCGCCCAAAGAATCTTAATGATGAAATCTTTGAGCTTTTGTAACTGGGAAATATTACCCAGCTGGTCTCGGCTCGATCCGCCATCAATGGATAGACCACCTATCACGCGTATTTTTACCGTGCATTCATACATTGGATAAACCACCACCACTACACAACACACCGAACCAAATCACAATTAAACACACAGAGAGAGATGCCGACCCCCGAGAGATCGGGAGACGAGAGCCTTGAGAGAGAGTATTGAGAGGTAAATTTCTTAGATAAAATACACACAAAAACCCACCCAACACAAAACCACACCAGCTACCAGACCACCATTGACACAACAATTCGCGCGCGCGCTTGCTCACCACCACACACACACATACACACCACACACACACACACACATTTGCTCTTCTCTTCCTCTACTCTCTTCTCTCGCTCTCTCTCTTTTATTTTTTATATATAATATATACTATATCATTTATATATATATATATTATAAATATATAGATATATAATGATTAAAAGTAAATTCTTAAAAAGTTTTAAGATTTACTTTATCATTATTTTAAGTGCTCCCACCATGGGAGCGTCCCCCTATGAGCCGTTTATATAAAAAAAAAAAGGCCAGAAGATAGACGTACGGTCCATTATATATAGATATATATAGATACATATAAATATATATATATAGATATATCTATGCATAACACATTCCAAGGGTAAGTTCACGTGAGCACCTTGTAGCAATTTACAGAGCACCTTGGTGTCGCAGTGACTGCAATAGAGGTGCGAGTTCAACATGTGGTCAGAGTGATGTAGTGTACGTGGGACTGGAGGCGCCTCCACAAAAAAGAACAATGAAAGACACAAGATGAAAAAGTAATACTGAACGTGCTCTGAGCAAAATAAGTTAAAGAATGTTGGCTGAAATACACTGACCGGGCGCGGAGTTTCAGCTTATGCATATTGCTTTCTTTCTTTTGTTTACTCGTTTAACTGAAGATGAGCTGTTTTTGGAAAACGCAGTTCCCGTGCTCTCCGCCGTTCGCCGTTTAGCGTTAAAATTTGTACGTTCAAAGTGTACAGGAAAAGGGTTGAGTGCTGAATTGAGTGGCACACACGAAAAATGGCCATTCCAACGTTGGCCTCTCCTGGAATGGCGACACCAGTGGCAGCCAGAACCCCACACAGACCAACAGGAAACCAACACAGAAAATCAGACACTGCAATGGGACAGAAGGCGCCTGGCGATAGTCGATTCTTGGACTGCACACTTTCGTTGCCTTTGTCTTTGGTCTGTGTTAGCTGATCAGCAAGCGCATTGCTCCTCACCGACCAGTAGATAAAACTGACCTACTCCAATGGTCATAAGAGGAGGATCAGGTTGCAAATGACCATGATGCCAAACGAATAAATGTGACAGGCCAGAAAGTCCGCTCTGGTGACAGGCAGTGGAATGCAAATACCTGTCTGGTGGAAAAACTCCCAGTTGTGAGGTCACACAGGAGCAGAGGTAAAGATGCCAGTGCAATTCCCAGTGCCCAAATGACTGCACAGGCTGTGTGAGCTGACCTGGCTCCAAACCGGATGTGACTGAAGGGAAAACGAAGCACAAGGAAGCGATCTAAAGTGATATAAAACAGATTAGGAATGCCGACACCTCGGAGGATAACAAGGATAAAAATCCTGCAATGCTACAGGCAGAACTCTTTTCCATGTAGTATCATTCCAAATATAGGTACCTGCATAAATTTGGTCTGCTACGCCTATGAAAATTAAATTACACTCCCATCAGAAAATCAGAGGCCACACAGATGAATAACAAAAATTACAAAACCAGTCTTGGTGTTTTTTGACATAAAAATATACGCGATACACAAGTCCACCCAGATTCCCAAGAACAGCGAGCACAGCAAATACCCCTAGGGCACAACGATAAGCCATAGACTTCAACAAGTCATCACATGACGAGATTTCATCAGACGGAGCCAAACATTCACCTCGGAAGCTGTCTGGTAAAACAACAGAACAACACAGTTTGAAATTATCTGCCAAACGCTGCAAGAGATCTGCCATGTGTTTCATGAAGGCTGGAGCAAAATCAATGACAGGACAACCCTGTAAGTTCAAGACCTGAAGATTATGAAACAAGTGGAGTTCCTCAAGGACCTTTATATCATTCCAGGACAGATCTAGAACTTTCAAACTGTGGCATAACACAGCTGACAGCATGCTCATATTTACAGATTCCATTTGGACATGGGAGATATTGATCATCACTATTGATGGATGTGAATACTGGTCTTGGACATAGATGATACCACCAGATAGGGGTTACCCGCCAGATTCAGTCTCTGCAGGTGGGGCATTCCAGCAAAGTGGCTAAAATTGATGGAATGAAGTAGATTCTGGCTAAGATCGAAACTATGGAGATTCGGCAAAACAACTTCTGTTAAACTCTCCCATCCACACGCCGTTACACCCTAGGTGAATCATCATAATGTTGTCAGTGATATCACTGATTCGTGTTCCACTACCTGAGACGTCCAGGTAGCGTATCTGTGGGAAAGAGCTGATGTGAAAAGTCCGGTTACAGGTGAAGGCAAGACCGTAACAAACACATTCCTCAGGACAAGGAATGTTGCACATCAGTTCATCATCATGTTGTGGACACTGTGGCAGACCATCACA
>JADBJO010017209.1:24513-27013 GCA_016801955.1 Conus betulinus | reverse complement strand
GTTAGAATTTGCGCGTTCTGCCCGCGCAAAAATGTAACAAATTGTTACAATTTGCGCTAGGCGCCCACCTTTGGACGAAAACTAGCCAAGAAAATGACAGAGTTTTTTTGTCATTAGAAATCAAATTGAAGTGTAATCTTTAAGGAGTGATTAATGTTTCTCTTTTATATCAAATGGAAAAGATAAAAAAAAATCTGCATCTAACTTTCTAAATGTTTATTTGCTTGTTTGTGTTTCACTCGCTCTTCCTTCCATTTGGAATTATTTTCTATAATGCAAAAAAAAAACGAGAAACGCGCGCGCGCGCGCGCGGGCATGTATGCGTGTGTGTATGTGTGTGTGGTGTGTGTGTGTGTGTGTGTGTGTGTGTGGTGTGTGTGTGTGTGTGTGTGTGTGTGTGTGTGTGTGTGTGTGTGTGTGCGTGTGTGTGTGTGTGTGTGTAAGTGTGTGAAACGCACCAAAAGCCTTATAACTCCGCCGTTTATTGGCCGATCTCCTTCATATTTGGTGTATGGCTGGCAGGGACATTGCAATGCGTTACGGCGAACCCTGGAAGTTGGAGTGTGGCTACTCTTGTGGCATGGTAATCAATAATTGCAGCCTTTATATGTCTAGTGTAATAAAGAAGTGTGGCGTTCATAACTCTGGTGTATTGCAGCCAATTCTCCTTAAATTTGGTGTGAGAAATTTATCATAGCATTGGAAGGCCTTACAGTAAATTTGAAGAGAATAGAGACTTTCCTGATAGAGCTGCGTTTCTCTGGACATCATCTGCCTGTGTAACTCTGGTGCATTAGAGTCGATTATCTCAAATTTGGTGTGAGGATTTATCATAGCATCGGAAAGCCTTATAGCGATTTTGAAGTGAATAGAGACTTTTTTTTCTTGTAGAGCTGTGTTCTTCAAAATCCACCCCCCACCTTCCCCACACACACAAACCTTGTAAACTTGTTTAGAGACCGACCCTGTGAGAGAGAGAGAGAGAGAGAGAGAGAGAGAGAGAGAGAGAGAGAGAGAGGAGAGAGAGAGATGAGAGAGAGAGAGAGGCAGTAATCAAATGGTCACACCTGTAACATTCTCATCCCTAGCTGGTGTATTTCTACACATAGTGCTCAGGTGAATCTGGCTGCTTGTGTAATTTCTAGAGTGTTTGAGCCAGGGAAAGAGAACAAAAAACCAACAACAATGATAATCCCTGGAGTCTTAAAGCCACAGTAAGAGAATGACAACAACAACAACAGCAACAACAAAAACAACTGATTCCTGGAGTCTGTAACCAGGGTGAAACAATATAACAGAGTGTTGGGGGAGGGTCACTTGGTAATCAAAAATGGTCACATAGATAATGTTCTCCTCCCTAGCTGGTGCATTTGTACCATAGTGTTCAAGTACTTTGGCTGCTGAGATGATCCCTGTAGTCTTTAAACCAGAATATGTGAGCAACCCACAATGGCCCCTGTAGTCTTTAAACCAGAATAAGAAAGCAACCACAGTGGCCCCTGGGGTCTTTAAACCAGACTAAGAAAGCAACCACAATGGTCCGTGGGGTCTTTAAACCAGACTAAAAAACACAACCACAATGGTCGTGGGGTCTTTAAACCAGACTAAGAAAGCAACCACAATGGTCCGTGGGGTCTTTAAACCAGACTAAGAAAGCAACCACAATGGTCCGTGGGGTCTTTAAACCAGAAAAAGAAAGCAACCACAATGGTCCGTGGAGTCTTTAAGCCAAGGTAAAACAGCAATGGATAGGATGGGCTGCGTAAAATGGGTGGAGGGGGGTGGCGGGGTAATGAAAACGGTCACACACGTAATGAACTCACATCTAGCTGGTGCATTTGTACCATAATGTTCAAATGTTTCGGCCTGTTGGGATGATTCCTGGAGTGTTTAAGCCAGGATCAGACAAAAAAACTACAAAACGTTCAAGTGCTTTAGCTGTTGGGATGATTCCTGGAGTGCCAGGGAAAGACAACCACACAAACAGCAATGATCCCTGGAGTCTTTTAGCCAGGAAAAAAGATAATCACAAAAACAATGATTCCCGGAGTCTTTTAGCCAGGAAAAAAAGATAATCGCGAAAAACAATGATTCCCGGAGTCTTTTAGCCAGGGAAAGACAACCACACAACAGTAATGATCCCTAGCGCAACGGATCAGTATGTGTGATTCGCTCCGGTTGAGGCAGCGTTGCGTTTAACGGCCATGAACACGTGTAGCGAGTGTCAAGCGGCAGGTCAAACAGACCTCCGATGTCACTATTTAACCATAAACGAGAATTGCACGTAATGAAAATGATAACAGAGGAACACATATGCAGACTATAGGAAGAAAGAAGAAGAAGAGGAAGAAGAAAAAGAGAGGGAAAAAAAAGAAGCAGAAGAAGAAAAAAGAAGAAGGTTGAATGATTGATTGATCGATTTAATAGGGTAACGAAACAGGCACAGTTAAGGCTTTTTACATTTCTGCCCTGCTCAAACAAAAACAAATCAAAACAATGA
>JADBJO010017209.1:0-23448 GCA_016801955.1 Conus betulinus | reverse complement strand
CACACAGAGGCAGGTCACCGGCAAGACAGAAGAGGAAGGAAAAATGTTTTCAAGAACTCGATAGATCCCATCATTACTTTCTCGCAAACAAAAATTGTATTCATTTGCTCTCATAATGAAAATGCAAAACAACACACAAAGACATTACTATCATCATAGTATGTGCATCTAGTTGTCCATAAAATGGTCAGCTGACCCGAATGTCATTATGATAGTAAATAAAGGTCAGGTCAGTCACCAAGGCCAAGGGCCATCCATAGTGCAAACACGTACCTTGGAACTGATATATATTGGGTTGTATAAAGAAAACAAAACACCTCTGTGGACACCAATCACATGGCATAATAGAGCCTGACAATTATTGACAGTTTGCAGTATAGCAGTGATTATACTTCTGCAGACTGTAAGAAGAATAGATGTTTATAACAGAGATATCATAGCTTTCTTCTTTATATATACCTGTGTGAGATTTTTTTTTAATTCGAGCTGGAATGAAAACGCCAAACTTCATCATGCACAAAAATATCGGACACTCAATATTTGTGGAATAAAAACCCTTATACCAGAAAACCTGGTTATCTTTCATCTTTGCAGCCCACAGGGGATAAAATTGGATGAAACAGGTGTTGCTGTAGGGAATGATGAGAAAGAGACAAGTTGTGTTAATCACATAGTGTGGAAAACTAACTCTGAGCATGTGTGGCAACGGATTTAAACTGTTGACTGATGGCACGCGTAGTGACGACAACAAAGCAATGATCTTCTTTCCTGAACTCATCCCAAGCAGAGAAAATTATTTTGGCACAAACACATGAACTTAAGATTGAAATGGGTCCGTCTTCTTCCTTAATGTTACCTAGTATATAAACAAATACCCATCGGCCAGACCACCTGTACACTCTCGAGCTAGTAAAGACATTCAAATAGAAGAAAAACTTGACCTAGACTCCCTTGCCAAAGCTGGAATGTCTTTTAACAGACTAAAGAATAATGTTGGCATTCTCTGCACATCAATTTTTCAGCCCAAGTTGTTATCAAATAAAATTATGTACATAATCATCAAAACTAGATTGATTACGACATTCTTTTATCAATTTCAACTGTTATCATAAAGCTATGTGATCAATATTAATCGATCACCTTTCATTATAACGATTTCATCAAAACATAATGACACAATACTCTTCTCATCAAATTGATGAATGCCCAGCTTTAGGTCATCACGGTCATTAATGTGCAACTTGCATGACATGTACGCTGACGTTCCTCCCACATTTTCAAAACAAGTCCATCACACGAACTCCTTTAAAACACGTGAAAAGCATCAATCAAAAGAATCCAACAACACAAAAAGAAAGAAGCGTGATTTTGCAGATCTGCACAAGATAGCTTCCAAATATGCATCACAGAGCAAACAAACAACAACACAACAACAAAAATTCAGTGTGTATGTTCCTCAAATTAAGATTAACTCTAGCATGAAAGATTTGCTGCAAACAAAATTGCCACGCAACAGGATATGCAGAAGGTGGACTGACCCTGAAAATTGGGCAGTTTAGCCACTGTGTCCTGCAGGACTGAAGTTGATGGGCAGAGATACCATGTGGTCTACCCACTTCTAACGAAAGAAATGCAACAGGCGGTCTATCTAACATGGTCGTTTGAGCCCAGTCTCAAAGACAGACGGGCACATGGAAACGTTACAGGAACTTGTTCAGACTGTGGTAAGGACTCACGAATACTGAAGGCAGTATTCAGACTTGGCATGCTTGCATTTAATGTCTGGTGATGAGGTGCATCCATCATCGCCTGCTTCGAAGTTTTCACAGAGAGAAAAACCTTGTCAGACATTGATGGATGTTAATGTACTGGTTCAATGATCTAAGCCGACTTTGAAGAAGACCGCTGGATGGATTAAATTTTCACCAATTAATCCTTTATCTACGTTTTGGTTTTGTTCACAAAGGAACTCACTTTTAATATGTGGCAATTAAACTATTATTAAATTATTCATCAACATTTAAGTTCTAAAAAAAGTGCAGGCAAAAAACCATAAATTACAGCCATACCTACTCCACAATAGAAATGTGTAGCAAAGACCAGCTTTAAATGAAGTAAGGACCAGTACACATTCTCTCAGCTTTGAAAACGGGTCGCAGCGCATACCAAGGGATAACAGAAAATTTGCGAATAAGTTTCAGTAAAATTGCTTTTTTTTTTATTGTACTTTGCATACTCATCTGAGAATTCAATTTTTTAAGAGACGTTCCATGAAAACTCTAGATCTTATGATGTAAAAGATTTTGCTATTAATATTATTGAAGGGTTGGGGTGGGGCTGTGAAGATTAAACACTTTGCTGTTTTTGCTTCATAGGGTGAAGGACCGACGACGCAAGATGCTGTCCTTCTCTGATAAACGCATAGAAAGACAAAAAGAAAAGCCCTCTTCCATTTGGTATTTTTGTCCCTCAAACTAAATCTTTTGTGTTCCGGTAAGCAGTAGAGGTTTTAGTGGAGTGACCATTCACTGAAGAGAAAAGGGAAGCATGCTTATGCCGCTGGACAGATTTACTCGTCCCGAAGAACTATCTCTGATTCACCTTCAAAAATTGTTCTGTCCGCTGTGTTTTCATTGCATCAAGAATCAAAGGGAAATAAATCAGAATCAGAAACCACCCGTATAACACACATGTCCTACCAACACACGACTTTTTTCCACATTTTTTTTTCAGACAAGTTACACCTTACTGTTCGTCGAAAAGAACCAGTCTCTCAAAGGGAAAGAGCTGAGCTGGGTTTCGAATAAGACCTTCGCATTCAAAGCTTCACTCGATAGTCCCCCGATAGTCCCCCGAGGTCGTTTTTTGCAGGGTAGGGTTTGTAGCGTGTTAGGCCGGCGACATTGGGTTGTAGGCAGCAAAAGGAGAAGTCCATCAGTGAGCCTGTTTCCACTTCTGGACCATCAAATGACAGCACACGCAGACATCGATCCACGTATGTTCTCACAACCAGTGAAGTGATATTACAGGGCATGTCTAAAGCATAGACGGGCTGATGGAGTTAGTTCTGATAATAGTGTAAAGCTAGTCAACGAGTACGCTTTCTCATAGTTGTGGTTCACAAAATGAAACAAAATAGAAAACGCTTTCCCACTTTTTCTTATCCCATGAATAAAAGAAATAAATAAATCAGGGGTTGAAAACGTGTGTGTGTGTGGTGTGTGTGTGTGTGTGTGTGTGTGTGTGTGTGTGTGTGTGTGTGTGTGTGCGTGTGTGTGTGTGTGTGTGTGTGGTTACATTCTATCGTGTGCAAAGTGGAATAACTGCTGAAAGAAAAAAAGACATTATGAAGGAGTAATTACGCGCAAAGCCAACGTGGGCAGAGAGTGGTCCAGGTTGTTGTATTTGGTTACTGTCATAGTTCAATACTGTTGTCGACATGTATGCTGTAATAAAATGTTAATCAAATGGTGTTGCTATTGATGCTTTCATTTTATTCACTCTAGTTAAACAATGATTGGCGACGACTTCGAACACACTGCACCTAAGAATGGGTCTCGAATTTATTCAGAACAAAGAATGCGCTGTACCATATACAAACAGGATTTCCAAATATGAACAGAGCAAATTTAAGAGTTTAATGACAGTGTTTGACACATATTACCCCACATTGAATTTTAATTCTAAAACATCTATTGGATTATAAAATTGAATTATATATATATATATATATATACATATATATATATAATATATATATATATATGTGTGTGTGTGTGTATATATACATATATATATATACATGTGTGCCACAAGACATAATTACGTTAATAAATGCATCATACACATGAGTACCAATGCAGTTGCATACATCCTTTTTTCATAAGATAGCATTTGTTTTCACTTGCTACATTACATGATATTTGAAAAAAAAAAAACCCAACAAACTATTAATTGTAAATATTAGACGGTCATAGCTTATAACAGTGCTGCTTACAACACGAAAATCAACTAGCAGTAATGCCGACACAGAGCTCACTGGACAAACGAGAAGACGTCTCCCAAAAGGATGTGCCAAACGTGCGCATAAACCCTGTACCTGACATATATAGACAGCAATAATAACTGTAGAAATGAAGACAACTCAACATTCATTTCAGACCGGCACAGCATTTTTTTTTAAAATGTAGTCTGCACTACTGCTTCCACTGTGTTCTGTCAAAGGGGACATCTTCCCGGGAAGTCGTGTCGATGTTGCAGCTTCTGAGGTTGGCCTTCAAGGTGTCTTTTTTATCTCTTGAGAGGCCTTCCTTCATCACGTTGTCCTTCCTTCAGTTGTCCCATAGAGCAGCATCTTTGGAATTCTGCTGTCCTCCACACAGACAACGTGTCCTGTCGATTGGGCTTGGCTTTTAATGAGTATACACTCAATGCTGGGGGTAAGCCGCACTTCTTCAGGACCTGTACGTTGGACACTCTGTCTTGCCATTTGATGCTGCAGATCTTGCGCAAACATTGTTTTGATGGCACTGTTCGAGTTGCTGTATGTGTCGGTGGTATGTGGTCCACGTCTCACAACAGTAGAGGAGAGCAGTCAGAACCACAGCCCTACACACGGCAATGTCACAAGCACGAGTCTCGATGAGTTCTACACATCTGCCATGTGCATAGCCAGAGAGAACTGTTTCTTTGTTGGTTTTTTGTTTGTTTGTTTGTTTGTTTGTTTTTCAATTTCCTGTGAATACTACTCAGTGGTGAACGTTGACAAATTCGACTGGTAGATTTTCACAAATTGAGGATGGATTTGGAGTCATATCTGCACTGTTCTTCAGCTGAAGAAAAAAATAAGTCTCCTAGGTTACCCAAAAGAAATTTCTCCCGACAATGGTACTCAGTTTGTGTCAAACCTCATGACAGAAATTTACAGATTGTTTCCATCAAGTCAGTCAACACAAGTTTGTACCATGCCATGCCAAACAGAATGGTTGAACGATTAAACGGTACCCTTAAACTGATGTTGGGAAAGTGGCACAACAACACCCTCAAGACTGGGGCCATTACCTCCCAGCAGTTCTGTTTCCGCACAGAAAAATGCCTTCTGAGAGCACTGGATTCTTACCATTTGAGCTGTTTCATGGTAGAAAACCTAGAGATCCAACTGATCTGTTGGCAGATTCGTGCAATCTCACACAGACTCAATGTACTCCCCAGCCCCTTAATCATTATGTGACAGAACTGAAAACTCTTTTGAAAACAGAGCAAGGACATTGCATTCAACATCACAAAAGGCTGTGGAACACATAAAAAGTACAAGGATGTGAAAGCGGTCAGGCGCTCATTTTCTATTATTGATGAGGTACTTGCATTGTTGCCCACTGACAAAAACAAATCATTGATGCTGTTGAAAGGACTCTACAGAATTGTTGATTCTTTCTATCCTGATTATATTATATTGATCAACAACAAAAGAATGTGTTTTTTTTATGCAAAGATGTTGGTGAAATACAGTAGATGTAAATGAGATCAGTTAGGCAATGTGAAACTTTCCTGTCCATTCTGCATGTTGTGTTGACTTACAGTTTTGCAGGAATGAGTAAAATGCGTCAACTGCTATATTACTGATGAGGATTCTGCTTTGCCTGATGTTTCAGACACTCATTTTCCTGATGATACCACTGTTGTGAATAAGTGTGATTCTGAACAGACACACTGTTTTTTTTTTTTCATACACTACACGGTGATCAAAAACAGATGGGCTGTTCATTGTATGCTTCGTTACATGAATTTAACTGTTTGTCCAAGAGTGATGAACATGTGACAGCAGCGTCTGTGATCACTGAGAATGATGATGATTGCCTTGAATCCGGAATGTATACCCACACCGTCCCACTTGTTCCTTCTAAAGAGACCATTCACAATTTTAACTTTGATGAGCAATTATCTAATGTGCAAAGAGAAAAGCTGAAATATGTATGCCACAGGTTTTTTTTACTTTGTTTATAGATAATCCTGGATGTGTCAAATCTGGAATTTTTCATGAAATCCCACTTACCGATAGCAAATCTATTAGGTTGAAACCAAACCCATTACATTTTTCAGCAACTGAAGTTGTTAAGCAGGAAGTTGAGACTATGCTAAAACTTGTGTCATTGAACTAGTTGGTCTCCTAACAGCCCTCCAATTGTACTTGTTAAAAAAAAATATATATATATATATATATCAGTCAGGTTCCACATTGATTTCTGTGTGCTTAACAAAGTTACTCGTTTTGATGTGGGACCCATTCTGGATGTTGAGGAACTGTTTGCATAAATCTACTTCACCAAGATTGGTACAGTGTACTTCACCATGATAGGTGCAGTGTACTTCACAGAAATTGGTGCAGTCTGCTTCACTGAAATTAGCGCAGTCTACTTCAGTGAAATTGGTGCAGTCTACTTCACCAAGATTGACTTGTCAAAAAGATATTGGCAAATTCTGGTTAAGCCTATGGACAAAGAAAAGACTGCATTTCAACCCCCCTTGGGACTATTTTAGTGAACACACATGTAATTTGTGGTTTGATTTCAGACCCTGCTACTTTTGTTCAGATGATACGTTCGTTGAAATTGCATGAGTGCTCTAGCACCAATTCTTTGATGATATTCTGGTTGCTAGTATTACTTGGAAAGCATATCTTCAGCATGTGACAGCTTTTTGCCAGAAATTGTTGGATCTTGGACACACTGTTCGACCATCCAAGATGTTCGCTGGCTTTGAACTAGAGTTCTTGGGTCATGTTGTTTTCTCATGGCATTCTCAAGCCTCAAGAGAGCAAGTTCACTCACTTCTTGGTCTGATAGAGTACTATTGGAAGTGTGTTCCTCATTTTGCTACCCTTGTTTTCTTCCCGGACCAATCTCACAAAAGATTCCAAGCATAAATCAATTACATGTACACCTGAGTGTCAGAAAGCTTTTCAGCTGATTCAGGGAATTCTTGCAAACAAGCCTGTTCTCAAACTTTCAGACCTTTCTGGTCAGTTCGTTCTGAGAACAGACGATTCACCTATAGGTCTGGGTGGTGTTCTTTTGCAGGAACATGATGGGGTTTTACATCCTGTAGTTTTCATTGGCAGGAAATTGCTTGACAGATAGGCTTGTTACTCTACAATTGAGAAGGAGTGTTTCAGAGTTGTTTGGTCTATCTAGAAGCTATCTTGCTATCTCTGGGGACAAAACGTTTTTTTTTTTTTGTTTTTTTTTTTTTCAAATCCAGGCAGACCATAAGCCACTTGCATATCTCACTAGTTCTTTTTTTTTCAAGAATGCCAGAGTCACTTGATGGTCTCTTCTGATGCAAGCATTCATGTCAATCGTATTGACAATGTTCACGCTGATGTACTCAGTCGGAATGGCCAGTCTCTCTTACTATTCCATAACTGTTGTTGGTCAGAAACATTTTGTATCGCCTGCTTTAGTCTTTTTCCTCTATAGATCGCTACAGTGAAGCATATGACATTTTGTCCTGATCTACGGTAAAAAGTCAATTTATTTTCTATGGACATTTTCATTGTTTTGATAGGGCATCTTAGGACTTTCAGAAAAAAGATACTTTCTGAAAGTCTTTTGTCAAATCTTTGATTGTCATAATCGTATTATTGTTTAAATGCAGTTTCGGCAAATTTTTTCGGCACATCTTGGTGACAATTTGTAAACTGCCCAAACTTTTCATAATATCTTTTGAAAACAAATTATTGTCCTGTATTTAACTGAAAATCTTTTCTTGTGACCTTTGACAAGAGTTAAATTCCCTCTTTGTTCGTTTTTTTCTTTCTTGAAAAGCTGCCACTTTTATTTATTTGTTTGTTTTTTTTTAAAGAGGAGGTGGATATTGTCACAAGCATGATTCTCGACGAAATGTACACATCTGCTATGTGCATAGCCAGATAGATTTTTTTAACTTCCTGTGAATACTACTGGGTGGCGAACGTTGACAAATACGACTTGTAGGTTTGCACAGATCGAGTATGGCTTTGGAGCCAGTCACATCTGCTCCGTATGCTCGCTGTCCCTGCTTGTTGGTCAGATATTTGCTAGTTTAACCCCCACCACCTCCCCCCCAGAGGGTAAGATTTTTTTTTTCTTTTCCTAACCATGTCAATTGTTTGAAAGTCAACCGTAGTTCGCTGATAATGCTTTCTTGAAACATTTTAGATCAGAATGTTCAGATTGTGTAATAGTGTGATGGTTTTGGGAAGTGCTCAGTTCAGTATGCTCGTTCATGTGTTTCTTTTCTTCTTTTGAGTTGATAAAATACACAAACAACTTTCACGCCTCCATGCATCCAAGAGACAGATGTAAGAGATCTATTTACAAGCACTCCTGACTCCACTCTGTGACAGGCAACCTTTGCGTGCAATCTGATGAGCTTGCCACAGACTCTTTGAGAGTCTGCCAAAGGCAGAGCTGGCCTTTAAGATGCACAACATTACTTCTGCATCCAGAGATTCATTGATGCTTACAGTGCTACCAAAATAGCAGAATTTGTCCACAGTTTTTATGTCTGTGTTGTTGATGACGACAGGTGATGGTGGAGCACTGCCAGCAATGAACGGTGAAGGTTGGAATATGGCCTCCATCTTACAACACACTAATTGTAAGACCAAAGCGTTGACAGGCCCTTGCAAAATGATCTGTGATGCACTTGATATCTTCACAACCAGTGCATAGTCAATGTGAAGCGGAACTTTGTCAGGACATCAAATACTTTGGTCTTGGCCTGAAGTGCCCTTGTCACAGTCTCAGAATGAATCAATCAGCATTGCAGCAGACAGAATGGAAAAGTGGGTGCAAGCTAAAACGCATCCCTGCTTCACTTCATTTTTCACTGGAATGGGTCAGAGGTATCTCCATTTTCTTGCACCCTCGCTTCCATCCCATCATGGAATGAAACTATCAGTGAGACGAGCTTTTCTGGGCAACCAAACTTGTGAAGGATCTTCCACAAGCCAATCCAGTTGATGGTGTCGAAGGCCTTGGTGAGTTCAACAAATACCATGTGGAGTTACTGATGCTGCTCACAACACTTCTCCTGTAGCTGGCAAACAGCAAATGCCACGTCAGTCGTGCACCTGCCTGTGCAAAACATACACTGTGATTCAGGGATGATAGAGTCTGCTATATGCGTGGCGAGTCTGTTCAATATGACCCTGGGAAGAATTTTTCCGCAATACACAAGAGGGACATTCCACGATGATTATCATACAATGCTTTATCACCCCACCACTTGTAGTTGTGTACAATAGAGGCGTCTTTGAGGTCTTGAGGTACTTCTTCCTTTTCCCATATGGACTGGAAGAGGTTGGTCAGCTTTTCAAGGAGCACCTTGCCTCCATTCTAGTAGATGTCTGCTGAAATTCCATGTGCTCCTGGTGCTTTACCAGACATGGTCTGCTTCGGAGCCATTGCAGTCTCTGCACTGGAGGAGGGGTCTGCCAGAGATTCCTTCACTGGCAGTTGTGGGAACACCATGATTGCTTCTTCAGATAATGACGAGACTAGTCAAAAAGCATTGAAGTGCTCAACCCAGCAAGCAAGAATGTTAGTCTTATCTGTCAGCAGTGTGGTCTTGTCAGAAGCATGAATGGGTGTTGACCTAGTAGTCTTTGTTCCATAGATAGTGCAAAGGACCTCGTGTAATGTCTTCATGTCGTTGGTGTCAGCCACAGTATGCTGACTCTTCTTTCTTTTTTCTTTCCCATCAATTGTTCTTCATCAACCAAAGATTCTGTTGGTTGTGCTGCTTGCCTTGTTGGTACTTCTGTTGTTTCCTCTCGCAGGTCTTGTCACTGGGTGATCTCTCTGTAGGTCTTGTGGAGCATGTCTATGAGCTTGTTGATCTTTGGGTCATTTTCATCAAACCATTCTTCATGTGTGTGTGTGTTCAACAAAGCCCAGGGTGTCAGCTGCAGGATTATGCAAGGTTTCTTTGAAGGCTTCCCATTCCTTTGCAGTGTCTTCTCTCCTGCGAGGTTGATGCTCGACACACAATCCTGGATTCTTTCTTGCAAAACGTCTCTGTTATCACACAGGTGAGCAATGTTCATCCTTGTTGATGGCTTATTTCTGGCCAGTTTGTGCTTCAGGGCAAGCTGGGTGTTCATCTTGCTCCTAATCAGGCAGTGACCTGACCAACACTTAGCTCACCTCATGCAGTGTGCAGTTAGAACACGTCTGTCACTCTGGCGAACAGTCACATAGTCAAGCATGTCCCATTGTTTGGAACAGGAATGCATCCATGTATTCTTGAACTTGTCTGCCACCTGGAAATATAGTGTGGTGATGGGAAGTTCATGCTGTGCACACAGTGATAACATCAGTGGACCATTGGAGTTGCATTTCCAGTGCTGTGGCATCCAAGAACGTTGGGCCAATTTGAGTAGTCCCTTCCAACACGACCGTTAAAATCCCTAAGGATGATGAATTTGTCCTTGTGGTTGATCTCAGTGATGACATGGTTCAGCTCCTCATGGGAGGCTTCTTTGATGTCACCTGGGTTCATCATTGTTGGAGCGTAGGCTATGGGGATAATGGTGGCAAAGAGGTCCTTTGTAAGCATAAGCTGCGATATCATTAGGCGATCATTAATGCCACACGGCAGGCTAACCAGCTTCTGGGCAACATACGTCCTTTGGTTTTCTTTATGCTTCCCAACTTCTCCGACGTCTTCAGGCTGTGTGTGTCACCTGCAAGTCTTGTTTCACTCATATTCGCTATGTCAATCTTGTAATGGCCTAGCATCTTGGCAATCAGAGTGGTGCAACGCTCTGGTCTGTCATCTCTGTCCAGAAAGGTTGGTGCTTTCCATGCCTCAAATGTCAGAGGCATCTGCGTTTTCCTATGCCTTGACTTTCGACCGGCTTGATGGATATACCTAGTGAGTGCGGTTACCTGTCGGATACAGTGAAGGGCAGGCTTTGCTTAGGGATCCTTTTATCTCCCCTTCCCCACGAAGGGAGAGCCCTGCTTTCCCTGAATAGGACTGCTCTGTCGCTGTAGGAGGATACGAGCACCGCATCTGCCCTAGTGTACGATGAGCGACTATCAGCCTGCAGCCGCCTAAGCGCAGAGTTGTGGCTAGGGATCTCTAGGAACATCATTTGCCTGTCCCTATCACTACTTCTCCATCACCACAGAACTTGAAGAAGCTGGTAAGAGTTGCGCCTGGGTTTATCGGTGTATCTGCATATTTGACCAATACAGGAACTTTTTTTTAAATGAAGGAGAGTTGTGCTGTCTCTTCTCCACCCTCTCACTTCTCTGGGCTCATTGCCCTACAGGTGCAGAAGCTGCCACGTCTAGGACAGCCCCAGAAGGTGCGGTTTGTTGTTCAAAGTGTCTGTCTCCTAGAGGGATGGCCGACCAAGGCTGAGAAGCCCACTCTGCCCTGCTGTTTGCATATAGCTGGAGGTTTGGTTCATAAAGGCCAGGGCATGTCCTCACACTGGTGGGTCTACACGTTGCATGTTTAGGGGGCAAACTTCCTCCAAGTCCCCTGTGGTTTGACCTGGGGCTGCAAGGCACCCAGTGGACATACGTTGCCACGTGGAGGCACTATATAGGGCATGTAGTGGAGAGGCTCTGTACTGGCAGGAAAGACTTACGCACTCGGCTCTCTTTTTTTGCTCTGCTCTTCACAGTGGTGTTAGCCAGCGGTGAAGGCTGAAAGCGAGAGGTGACAAACGCACAGACATCTCACCAACACACTAGGCACTTCACACTACCAGAAATGCATATTTTGCCTGGGACTGTGGTTACAGAAATATACCAGTGATATTATATCCCATACTTCACGAACATGTGTCAGTCAGACACAAAAAACTATGTCACATTGTTATATAACATTTTAGCATATACTTGAAATTACACAAATGGCCACAAATGCCCTTTGATACAAGGTAGCTGTTTTATTTATCTATCTATCTATCTATCTATTTATTATTTATTTTTGTTTGTTTTTTGTTTATTTATTTATTTTTTATTCTAAACTCATTTGATCATTGTAATATAGATCTATCCCGGGATGCCGGAGACTGAACTAACAAAGAAAGAAAAACGGTCCTGTTTAGGTAAGGTTAGGTTAGTGTTTCTTTTTCTATTAAATCGTTATACTACTGCTAGGATGGCTTTTGACGCTAGTTTACCCTTTCTACTGAGTTGTTCTACATTAGATATACAAATTTTCCTGTGTTTTAATCGTGCATTTCTGCATCACCTGTTGACCTTTTCAGCAGTCGAATCGAAGCAGCTAGCATCACCGTCTCTTGGCTTGAAGGTCAAAGATTCGATTCCCATCGAGCCATTTATTTGTGGGAGTTTTCCACGCCGACTGGCTCTTACCCAGCGTTGTGATTTCTTGCACCACAGAGCCGAGTTTCATCCACTCGATGGATGCCTTTCTGAGAGAGTTGTTTTAAAATTTCAGACCAACGCTGCAGGTGTCTGTATCCTTCAGGCTTGGTTAACTCTGGGACTTCTTTTGAAAGTAAGTATATAGTGTAGACCAGCCATGCAGTCTCAGACCTGAATGAGAATCTGCAGCATAATCTTCATCATCCTTCATCGATCAGCATTTGAAAAACAATATCTGGAATTCCCTGGTCCTTTACTTCGATCTTTTATGGGCACCTCGATTTCCTCTCCACGTCAAAGACCTTGATCAGGTTCTGTCAAAGGACCTGCATCAGCGTATTGTAAAGGGGACTATTAATTGAATTCATACGGTGGCACCCTTTGGAGGAAGAGCTCACTCATACTGACTCCACAACTAAGCAATAATTTCCATCGGTAGTCTGCACGATGTGAGACATAACACTTTACAGCAGACTCAATGAAAAAAAAAATGTTCAGAGATATATCCACCTGACGCGTTCTTTTGGATATCTGAAAGAGATTGACATTTCTCATCTAATCTAAAATTCAACGGAAAAAAATGATTTTCAACGACTTTTCTGATGCGTTTTTAAAAGGTATATTTAAAATATTTTTTTTAAGTGTGATTTTTTATGACTTGTAAGTTGATTTTAACGTGCTGAAACCCCTGATATGGCCCTTTGCGGTCGGCTGGGCTACAAGCAACATTACCCTCCCCACACACACACACACACACACACACACACACACACACGCGCGCGCACGCACGCGCGCACACGCACACACACACACGCACACACACACACACACACACACACACACACACACACACACGCACGAGCGCACACAATAAGTGGCGCGCGCACCCACACCACACACACACACACACACACACTATCAGTAGTGGGCTTAATAAGCAGTGAAAACATCTCCTGGTGATTTGATTGATTTATTCTCTGTTCCACTTTTTAAGGTAATATTTGCCTGCGTCTTTTGTTACATCAGGTGGAAACTTTATCTATAAGTTGGTAAACTGAAAGAACTCCCATACAAAAAGACCATTGCACACAGAATGTTGTTTCTGCCTCACCTTCCCTGGCCCACACCTGTCAGAGGTGTAGGGACAATGGGACTCATCTTCATGTTCCACACACTGAGATTTTAAATCACAAGGAAAGTGTTCGTACAGGTCAGGCCACACCGACCGAGAACAATTCCACAGGTTGAGCCCTGGCACTCGACGACGGTTTCCAGTTCTCTAGCAGGAAAGAGAAGCGTAGTTTAAATGCACCGCAGTCCCCAGTTAATGCATGATAAACAAATAAAGATATATGGGATTCATCACTTGCCCGCTTACCGAAGACATCAGGAAAAAGCAAGAAAGGGTAAGAGGGCTTTATTCGCTGTATCTGACAACACTGCCTCGAGCCACATGGACAAACTGAAGTCTCGATATATCTCAAGGTCCTTCTATGCCAGTGACAAGGCCCAGTAAAGTGACGTGGCAGGTGGTCTGGTAAGAGTAATACAGCTCTGTAATATTTGTGAACATGGAGTGGACCCATCAAATCCTGGTGTCTGTATATCCTGCACCGCATTGATGTCATTATTATCTCAACAGCAGCCATGCTTTCAAATGCGAGTAGACAACATTAAAGGGAGGGAAATTCAGGTGAATTCAACAGAACATTCAGCTTTAAGCTATGTTTTCAAATACGAGTAGACAACATAAAGCGAGGGAAATGTAGGTGAATTCAATTAGGACATTCAACTTTAAGCTATGTACGTGTAGACACACTAAAAAAGAGGGGGAGGGGCGGGGACCAGCTGAATTCACAAGACATTCAGTTTAAGCTAGTGCTATGTTTTCAAAAAAGTAGACAACACTAAAGAGAGGGAATTTAGGCAAATTCAACACGACATTCAGCTTTAAGCTATGTTTTCAAATACGAGTAGTCCACACAAAAGTGAGGGAAATTCGGGTGACTTCAATATGACATTCAGCTGTAAGGTATGTTTTCAAAATACGAGTGGACAACTACTAAAGAGAAGGAAATTTAGGAGACTAGACAACACTAAAGGGAGGGAAATTCAAGAAAGTAGACATCACTAAAGGGAGGGAAATTTGGGAGAATGGGTGTAGAGTGACGCTCTCTCACATCAGGACATTTTGTTTCCAGCCGTATTAAGTTGTAAGCTTTTAACCTTTACGTTTCCAGTTCTGGTGTCAAGAGTTCAAGTTTGCATAGGCAGGCTTCTCCTCTCCCTCCCCCCCCGAAATGCCAGTGGTACTACCTTTAAGTAGATGTTGATGACACTGTGCAATTTTATGGGCTCGTGAATAAAACACTAGTGTGTCCAGCGAGTGAGAAACATAGGCAATGGAACCCCATCAGTCCTGCTACAGATTGCTCATGATGGCAGAATGCACACACACATATGTATGAGGTGTGGTCTGTAAGCTTCTGTGAGCATGCCCCTGCATACATATACGTACGCATGTGTGCGCATATGTACGTACGAACATAAGTTTATGTATACATAACTGTCTATATGGGCGTGTGTGTGTGTGTGTGTGTGTGTGTGTGTGTGTGTGTGTGTGTGTGTTTGTGTTAGCATTTGATTATTTGGGGGAACGCACATTTAAGAGATAACACAACTATTAGTGATCGTTAATAACAATAATGATAACAAGAACAAAGACCAAAACGACAGCATCAGCAACAATAACAACAGCGATAACAATGATGATGGCTATGATGATGATCGTTTTAAAAGGAAAGAAACGGACCATACTACCGTAGTAATATTGACCGTTGAACTATGTTGTGATGACAGTGGTGAGAGGTAGACGGGGGTCACATGATTATAATCACGCTCGGAGCGCTACGACTAATGACTCATTCAGAGAGACTGACTGACCCAATTACTGAAGGCAGGGAGATAACCACGGGGTTTGGGGAATGCTAATCGTCTGCGTGTGTTGAGATAGTCCGCTTTCACTGATTGGATTTTGATATAGTCCTTTTCGGGTGAAATGAATTCGGACATCGGCTATTTGACTCATTTGAGTAATGATTTCTTTAGACCAGTATTTGAGTAACAACGCCAGTCATTTTTATACTAAATTACCATGGGTTATTGAGGTTGCAGATAGCTATAAAGTGGGATTATCAGGAATTCAACTGAGTACTAGTTATTTAAACGTAAGGACAAATGATGAATGTTAGTTAATTATCAGATTATTGAAGGGAGGGTTTTATTACACAATAAGAATTGTGGCTGGATTATACAACCCCCACAAACATTTTTGTAGATTTGGCGAATAAGAAATTCGGACCATCACTAAGAGATACGAAAATGTACCCCCCAAAAATTGTCTTATGATAGAAGTACTAGAAAAAGTGACAATCGCCACATTTGATGAAAAACTTTTGTGCTATTGCGCGAAAAGATGCAGGAACGGTTTGGGTATGATAAATGTTATCTTTACAGAAGTACATCATACCAAGAACTTGGACAGCTTGCCAGAGTAATACTTTTCCACTTGCGAGACAATATTTTTTTTTTCTAATCCATGCAATGTTAATGCATATATAGCAAGTCCTCCATTCGTTATGTGTTTAATCACCGTTTTTTTTTTTCTTTATATACCGTCCAATTTTATATCCCAACCAAATCGAAGGACTGAGTTTTGAATAGCATTAATTGCGTCATTGGAAGCATTTGGAAGTAGAATCCAGAGATGAGTTAGTTTGGACAAGATTAAAGTTCTCAAAACAGACACCCTGCCTAATGGATTAATCTGTCTCATTAACCACACCTTATATAACATTCTTATTTCAACAAATCTAGCCTCTATGTTCATTTCGGAACAGTCAGAAAGACTGCTGGTAAACAAGATACCCAGAATTTTAAATTGTGGTGGATTCCACTGAAAACGTACATGTTGCATGTAGCGAATCGTCGAGTTTTTTCCTGCTTCCGAGCCACATAGCACTTTTTTCTGTGTTTAATATCAAACTTGATTTTCTCCCAAACCTATCAACTGTAATCAGAGTTTCCTCAATAGACAAATTGTCACTTTCAAGCATAATTTCTGTATCGTTTGCATGTTATGAACTGTTGTGTTCTGTATCGTTAATTTGGATCCCTTTAATAATTCTATTATCTCTCAACATAATGCAAGGATTTCCACACACAAAAATGAATATGTAGGGTGAAACTGGGTCTCCCTGCCTGCAAGAAACTTACCAGATGCCTGGTTATTCACAAGAACAGTTGACTTAATACATTTTAGAAAATAGTTATCCATTTACGTATATCTGGTCCAAAACCGAATGCTACAAGTACTTTATTCATGAATCCCCAGTCAAGTGAATTGAAGACTTTCTCGAAATCTAAGAATGAAAGCAAACCAGACAGTTGGTGTATTTGTAAGTAGTCAATTAAGTCATAGATTAACCTGATATTATCTCTGATATATCTCTGATATGTCTCTTGGCCATAAAAAACTGTTTGATCTTCATTGATCAAACTTCGAAGAACCATTTTTAGTCTATTCGCAACACATGCTGACCCTATCTTATAAACAACACTTAATAGAGTAATTGGCCTCTAAAATGGCATCCCGAGGTTTATCCCCATTCGGAATACAAATTGTCATTCCTTCCTTCTGTGTGGTGGACTACTCGCCTGGTTTAAATCCTTCATTTAAGGATCGGACAACAAATATCGCAAGTGTTGGCCAAAAACAATTTGAATAACTCAACAGTAAATCCGTTGATTTTATTGTTTTTTCATCTGTTTAAGTGCATAGCCAGCCTCATCTATAGAAATTTCTTCTTCTAATTATATATATATATATATATATATATATATATATATATATATATATATTATATGTCAGACAGACAGACAGACAGAGAGAGAGAGAGAGAGAGAGAGAGAGAGAGAGAGAGAGAGAGAGAGAGAGCGATGTCTATTTTTAACAATCAATCACATTATTAACTCACCAGCAGTCTTAGACAAATCAATGCGTTGCAGTTCTAGATGCTGTCTTTCAAACCGCTTAACGGCAGAAAATGACAATGAGATGGACATTCTTGTCCTGGGGCAATAATTCCTATAACACATGTCAAACTTCAGCATGATAGTATCTGTCATGCTGTAGTGGACAGAGGACCCTGGAATGCACACTGCCTTATCCCTGTATTCTCTGATGGTACTGTAACATTCTGAGTATTTGACCACAGCCATGTTTCTGCATTCGTTTATCTGCAAACGCACAACAGAGTCAGGCTGTACACTGAGTATGAACTCGCACTTCCATTTGTGACCTCCAACAGGACTGAAAACATGGAGCTGACCTGATGATCCGTCAATGGTGAATTCTCTCACGGCTGGGTCTTCCAGACATGCAGTCCGACCAGAAAGGCTTAAGAACGTATTATGTGCTTCATCAGTGGTGGTGGGATTCTGTCTGCAGTGTTCCGCTGTGTCTGTCCATTCAGACTGGTCTTCCCAGTAGTCATCGCATGGACACGTTGCTGAGCTGTGTCAGTCTCTGTTGCGTTCTGTATCCTGCCTGTGCGTTTGCTTGAGCTTGATGTCATGTGTGTGTGTGCGCGCGCGCGCGCGTATATATATATATATATATATATATATATATATATATATATATATACATACATACACCGGTAACACCCAATCTCTGAGAGGTTAGTGTTGTTACCTTGACCACGACCACGACCGCGTCCGCGCGGCAACCGTGAACGGTACTGACGATGACCGCCTCTTCCCACGGTTAGCACCGTCGCCCGTCTGAGCAGCCTGCTGTCCTGTAAAGGAAGCAGTCTGGTCAGCACGGTACTGAAAATTTTGCGAACCTTGAGCACCTCGGTAAGTGCCTCGACCGCGATAAGGACGTGCGTTCGAAGATCCTCGACCTGCTTCGGATTTTGGTACGAAGGGAAATGGGTTGACACATTTGTCTCAAAGACCGAGTCAGAAGCCTTTCGACTAAAAGTCTTATCCGGATGCGCTGTTTTGTATGTTCAGCAAGTGCGCACATTTCTTCGGCACTGGCTACCGAACGCTCTTTCAGAAAGACAGCCAAATCTTTCGAAACGCTGTGCAAAATCTGTTCTCGTAGCAACAGATCGCGAAGTGGTTCAAAGTCTTTCTGAATCTTCGAAAGCTCTATCCAGCGATCCAAAAAGTGCGCAACCCCTAATCAGGTAGGCGGAAAATGATTCTCCCTTTTCCGTCTGACCGCACGAAACTTTTCCCGAAAACCGTCTGCGGTGCACTGGTACCGTTTCAGTAGTTCACTCTTGAGATCGTCCCAAGACAAAGTGTCCTTAGCGGCCAAAGAGTGGTACAACGTGAGCGCACTACCTTTAAATAAAGGCGCGACATATAATACCAATTTTGTCCTTGGGCCATTCGCACGTAGTCGCATGATTTTCAAATCGGTAGAGGAATGCGTCTATCTCATCTTTTGACTCATCAAAGACCGGAAGTTTTGGTATATATGGTGTCCGTCCGGAAAACGGTTTGAAATCACTAGAACCCTGCTGGTTAGTACCATCACTCACACCAGACGCTGACACTTTCGCTAACTCTAGTTCAATTTTCTTCCTTTGAAGTTCTAAATCCATAGCTTTCATATCCTTTTCATGTTGTCTCTCTTTCTCTTTTTCCTGCTCTCTCTCTCTCTTTCTCTCTGTCTCTCTTTCTCTTTTCCTTCTCTCTCTCTCTTTTTCAGTGTCGCTTTCCTTCTCCCTCTCTCTTTCTCTCGCACGCTCTGCGCGATCATTACACTGCTTAACATAGTCCACTAAGTCAGCACCATCAAGACCTAGCGTCTTACCCTGAGACAGGTAAACGTCGAATTCAGACATTTTGATGACATATTTTTCAAAACAAACAAACAAACAAACAAACAACGATGATATTAAAGCTTTCCGATTAAAATTCCTCACACTCACCTCATTTACTCAAAACAATATTTATAATAAATACTATGGACTAATGAAGTACACTAAACGCAGAAAATACCGTCAAATTGAAAAATGACCCACTCGGTAGAAACCAATAAATACAATCAATCAATCAGTCAGTCAGCATCAAGTAATACATTAAAATAATCAATAATAAACACCAGATAACAATAAAGATAAACAAATCAATAATCAATCACCACCCCGCATTCATTCAATACTTGCAGTTCTTTAATCGGACAACCACAACTGAAAAGATAAACCATCCACTGGCATCTAATCACGTGGTATTGGAGCGAGGGAGAAAACTGAACTCAAACGATAGAAAGTGAAAGAAAACTCAAAATCTACGGAAGGCACTTGTATCCTTCTCCAACGCCATGTCCCTTCGCTACAGACAAGCGAAAAGAGGTTGGAGCTAGGCAGCCCTATGGGATAGGGGACAAAAAACAAAAAAAAAAATTCCTACCAGAGTCAGAAATAAAGTCAAAGAAGATCACTCACCCACCAAAACCTTTCACACAAAAAAAAAGCAACTTAAAACATGATCAATTAAAACAATGAAAAACACAACAAACATCTAAAAGGGGGGAAAGAATACACTCACTAATCAAAGACCCTACTTAAGATATGAGGATGAGTAAAGTACAAACTAGAGAGGTGCTTATGGTAAAGAGTAACTAGAGAGAATGAAGTTAGAAAACAGCAAAAGTAGACAGAGTGGAAAAAAACCAGAATAGTAAGAGAAAGTAAGACAGGAAATAGAAAACCCTCTGGACAACCCTACTGGTTATGCCCACCCGTAAAACTGGCGACGGGGATACACACTCAACTACTATAGAAAAAAGAAACAAAGATCCACTACAAATTACCTAGAGGAACTTTTGAGAGGGGGGGGGGGGGGGGGGGGGGGGGGGGGGAAACTGTTCACAGAATACGTGGGGAAGAAACCAAAAAAAAAAATTAAATCATCAGTAAAAGTAAAGAAAGGGGTTTAAAACAAAATTATACCCAAAATATTCAAATTTTAAAGTGGGGGTTTATAAGTTTATATAATGTGATCCAAATAAGAGTAAGTATATAATGAGGGCTGGTCACCTAAAAGTACCAATAGTAAACAAATCCAAAATAAACAATATTATTGAATAATAAGTAGTAATTAAAGAAAAAGAGTAATAAAAGGATATAATTCAACCCTCTCAATAATAGAACAAGAGAATAATAATAAAGTATTGAAGGGGATCAAGAAGAAGGGGTTTACATCAAAATCTTTACAAGATATAAATACAAAAGACAGGAGAATAAGAAAAGTACAAAATTTATCCAATACAGTAATCAAGTATGGGACTTTACATGATAATTATTTCAATACAGAAACACAAAGAGAGGGGTGTTAAATGGGAAATCAATCAAGTGTTCCCACACTAATACATAGGCAGTTCAAAACATCTTTTTTTTTCAGAATGGGGTGAGGAAATCATTCAACCAAGGGGAGGATAGTTCAAAATCGGGGTCACCACTTGTCAAGCTGCTGATTCACGCACAAATATTTACACATGCATGCATGAATACAGCCAATACTCCATTACACAACAGGCATCCACCTCCACACAACTCACAAGGCGCTAAACACCAGGTTTTAAAAGTTCATTTCCCCCAGTATCTCCTCTTCTCCCCCATGTTCATACACAGCACTGGTGGGTTTTATTATTCCGTCTGTTCACAGATCATAGTTCACTTTATATTTCTCCTGGGGTCAGTTCATCACAAATATCGGTACCTTCATTCCTCTTCATCCAATCACAAACGTCTATGGTGGACTGCATACATATTTCCACCTACCCTTTTTGCTTGGTTTCCCCCAGAGCATAACACTATGGCGATCTCCGACTTCGCCTCTGCACCTTTGGACAGCATAACCCCACTATCTCTGGCTGTCTCTGACTGTTCCTTCCGACATCTTTCTGGCAGGGGGTATGGCTCCCGTAGCTCACCCGACTCTCCCTCCAGTCACAGCCTCGTCTATTTTGCTACTGCTACCATAACGGCGTAGCTAGAAAACAAAATAAGCTATGATGACTATACTGCCCACAGTTAGCAGCAATCCAACATAAACACTTTTACAAAATAATTTCGATTCCCAATTTCACGATCGAAATGAATCAAATAAAAACAAAGACTGGAACTTTCATAGTTCCTTAAAATTGTATCAAATACTTACATTGTCTGAATCATTTCCTAGCAAAATACATGCTTTAGCATGTTACAGACTCATGTCTGTTTTAAATGGGCCTGACAGTCGGCGGCCTCTTTTCCATTCTATCAGCGCTGTTGCTCGAATCTCTCTTCACACTCACTTCCAGTGTGTTTAGCTTTTTACCCAATTTTTCTTAACACAGCTCACATTTAAACAAAGGAAATGACCTGCCCTTTAAGAACGACAATCCTACGCCGTTTCCTTTTCACACATTTAACTCCCTTCGCTCGCGCTTAACCTTTCAACTACACAGGCGTTTAAAATTTTTTTCTTTCCGTGTGCCTGACATGATATATATATATATATATATATATATATATATATGTGTGTGTGTGTGTGTGTGTGTGTGTGTGTGTGTGTGTGAAAACAGCGGTTTCTTCCAATGAAACCGTTTGTCATGCTGGTACATACACTTACCACCTATTTTTCTGTAGGCTGCAGCCTTTGTGGAAAGATCCTTTTTTTTATCTTTTTAAATAATTATATTCCTATCTCCTGGTAAGCATGTATTAGTACCCTCTCTCTTTCCCTCCCTCCCTCCCTCCCTTTTTCTCTGTCCCAAGTAACTTTGATTAAAAATGTGCGCTGTATCTTATTAGTAATGTAATTCACAAACAAAAGAGAAAGCCTGGTACAAGTGAATATTCAAAAACTTCTTCTTTTCGTATTGTATTGCAAAGTAGAAATCCAATTTTTATGAATGCATTATGCATGTATGTATATATGTGTGTATGTATCTACTTATCTATTCACACACACACACACACACACACACACACACACACACACACACACACACACATATATATATATATATATAGAGAGAGAGAGAGAGAGAGAGAGAGAGAGAGAGAGAGAGAGCATCAAGGTGCCCTTAGAGATTAAAAAAAAAAAGCTCAACCACCTGGGGAGCAACATCTGTTAAAATGAGGTATTTACTTCTACATTTTAATACCTTCGTTTAACTTTTGTATATATATATATATATATATATATATATATATATATATATATATACAACCCTTGGCGGTCGGAACACCACAGAATTATGGACTGTAGTGTGTCTCTATCTGACGCCAAGAGCACAGACACAATCAGCCGTGTCTCCCTGATGAGTCCGATCCAGCGGACGAAAGGCCTCGGAGCAGGCGATACATATAGATCTGCCTTCGAGAGGGATTGCGATAGTTTCCTCTCATGCAGCTAGTGAAGGGTTTTCATATTTATGATATACATTTTCCCATTCACTTCATCTTCAATTTTTTTTTCCCTCTCTTAGGAGATCCAAGGAAAGGTTGTTCAGCACAATTCTTAGCCGTTGACAATGCTTGGGTTATTGAACAGCAGAGCTGACCACTCAGACTGTTCCATATCTTTTGATCTCCCTTGCATCCTTAAATGGATCCTCAAGCATAGGCTCAAAGATTGTCCCTTACATTTTATACTGTTTGCCTAATGTTTTAGTTTTCAACAACTTTTTTTCTCTCCACACTTTCGTTTTGTTTAATTCTACTACCTTTCGCTGGCTGCTTTGGGGGTGCTGTTGGATTCTTTTTCGAACCCTTGGCGGTCGGAAACACCACAGAATTATGGACTGTGGTGTGTCTCTATCTGACGCCAAGAGCACAGACACAATCAGCCGTGTCTCCCTGATGCGATCCAGCGGACGAAAGGGCCTCGGAGCAGGCGATACGCATAGATCTGCCTTCGAGAGGGATGCGATAGTTTCCTCATGCAGCTAGTGAAGGGGTTTTTCATATTTATGATATACATT
>JADBJO010017208.1:27500-38305 GCA_016801955.1 Conus betulinus | reverse complement strand
TATACTCAAACAAAATAAAGAAAAGAAAAAAAATCCAAGTGAATAAACTCAAAGAGAAAGAAGAAAGACGGACAAGAAAGAAAAAAAAAATCCAAGTGAACATAAAAAGAAAAAAGAAAAAAGAAAAAAGGAGGAAAACAAAAGCCAGTGAACATAAAAAAGAAAACAAAGAAAAAAATGGGTGGGGGTGGGGGGGGGGGGGGGGGAGCCAGTGAACATACTCAACAAAAAAAAAGAAAAAAAAATTTAAGCGAACAGACTCAAAAAAGAAAAAAAACAAGTGGCAGTGAAGGTATTCCAGAAAAGCTGACCTCGGTCTGGGCAAACTGGTGACTGAGGGCCTTCATGACCTGTTTGTGGGGCAGGCCTCCCCGGCTCCTCTTCACGCTGCCATAGTTCTCCTTGACAAACACGGCGAAGGGGCTGGGGGTTGTGGGGCATGGTGGTCTGGGAGGTCGCCTAGCTGGAGGTCAGCAGCTGGAAGCGGCCATGACAGCGACCACACACCCTGCCCTCAGTGTCCAGCGACTTGGAGTGACAGCCCAGTCTGGTGGGACATGGCAGAACAGTGACTTCATCACTGACATGTCAACACAGTGACTTGACTTCATCACGACATGGCGACACAGTGACTTCATCACTGACATGGCAACACAGTGACTTCATCACAGACATATCAACACAGTGACTTGACTTCATCACCGACATGGCGACACTGTGACTTCATCACTAACATGGCAACACAGTGACTTCATCACTGACATGTCAACACAGTGACTTCATCACTGACATGTCAACACAGTGACTTCATCACTGACATGGCAACACAGTGACTTCATCACAGACATGTCAACACAGTGACTTCATCACTGACATGGCGACACAGCATACAGATGGCTGATGATATAGAGAATCTTCACACACTGATACACAGAAAACAAGGAACCGATACATCCAGCGTACAGACGGCTGATGATATAGAGAATCTTCACACACTGATACACAGAAACAAGGAACCGATACATCCAGCGTACAGACGGCTGATGATATAGAGAATCTTCACACACTGATACACAGAAACAAGGAACCGATACATCCAGCGTACAGACGGCTGATGATACAGAGAATCTTCACACACTGATACACAGAAACAACTGATACATACAGCATACAGACGGACCGATACATCCAACATACAGACGGCTGGCAATTAATAAACCCTTTTCATCTCTATTCTTGTTTTCTCTTCTTCCTCGTTTTCTTCTCTTTTCATATAAAAACCACAATACTTGTGAAAACAGGTTGAACTGAACAAACTATCTCTGAGGATACTCAGATGATTTGAAAATAGTAAAAAAAAAAAAAAAAAAAATCGAAGAAGTTTTTTTTAGACCATCTTCAGGACTGATGACATAAATGACAAATAAATATGTATACACCATGACGTATGAATAAATACATAGATCTGTAAATGGACGAATAAGTGTTTAAAGGTGTGCGTGTGTGCGCGCGCGTGCGTGCGTGGGCATGCGCACAAAAGTGTGCATGCGTGCGTGCGTGTGTGTAATGGGAAGAAGCAAAAAGAGAGGCAGACAGAGAGAAAAGGCAAACAGAAACAGAGAGAGAGAAAAAAGACAGGGAGAGAGAGAGAAAAGGCAAACAGAAACAGACAGAGAAAAAGACAGGGAGAGAGAGAGAAAAAGGCAAACAGAAACAGAGAGAGAAAAAGACAGGGAGAGAGAGAGAGAAGGCAAACAGAAACAGAGATAGAGAAAAAGACAGGGAGAGAGAGAGAAAAGGCAAACAAAAACAGAGACAGAGAAAAAGACAGGGAGAGAGAGAGAGAGAGGAGTCTTACGACTGGAAGGGGGCTCTTGAGGCTGTGTATAAGGAAAAAAAACAAAACAAAAAAAAAAACAGCAAATGGGGGGGGGGGGGGGGGGGGGGGGGGGGGGGTGGGTGGAAACTCTTATCAAAAATGGTGCACATGGATTGTCCTGATATGCATGTGTCTATGAGTATGCACATTTGGATGAGGAGATGGTGTTTTGGGAAGTATATATTCCACTCTACATGTCATGTTATCTAACCTATAAAATGGGGGGTGTGAATGTAAAGATGGTGGGATGGGGAAATTGGGTGAGGGGGGGGGGGGGGGGGGGGGGGGGGGAGAGAAATGGATGGATGAAGGTGAGGTTGGGGAAAGCAAAGAGTGGGCAAAGAGCTGGAATGATTCAAACTGAAAAAGGCTGAACTGAAACTCTTCTATTGCAAAACTCTGTATACTTTTCAACCTAGAATTTTCAAGGACAAAAACACAGACCTATGGAAACAGAGATCATGGAATAAATCTTTCAACACACTTTTATATCTTCATGTAGTGAGCGCTGCCCTATCCGAACAAGTGAACGCACTTACTGATAACCACAGTCCACGCATCTGTAGATGCACTTGGTGTTGATGCTGTAGTCATGGCAACGCCAAATCATGGGGATCTCCGGGTGCACTCGATTGGCCTTGATGGCCCTGAAAAAAAAAAAAAAAATAAAACACAATTCACTACAACTATCAGTGTCATATTATCTGTTTATCACCTAAAGTGGAAGCAATCCTCTGTTATTTTTTCAATGTTTTCATCATCATCATCATTACTATCATTTATTGCTGTTATTATTATCATCATCATTACTATTTTAAAACTGGCATTGTCTCCTTCCCAATGACCTCATTTTCATTCAACACCCATCTTGCATTGAATCTGAGAAGATAAATGATTGCTTGCTCTTCGTTTTCCTTGTCCTGAATGTTGTTTACTTTGCCTAAAGAAGACCTAAGGCATAAATAACCATACGTGCAAACACTTCCTCAGAACAGCATAACCCAGCAAAGACCATGCCCAATCATGATATGTAAGCTTGGCTAACTTGCTATGCCCTTTAGTTTCCATTAAAGGTCATTACTCTCTTTAAACAAAAAAATCATTAAAGTAAACACAAACTGTTTTTGTTTTAATGGTGTTATTTTTTAAATCCAGTTCACTGTCCACATGCAAGTTTCATGTAACTTGTCATCTTTGGCATGTGTACAGCTTGAACTATTCACTAGTGTTGCTTTTCTAGTTTTAAGAATCAGTGTGACACTCTGGAGACCCCAGATTAGGGCTGTACTATTTCACACAACAAAGTTTCTGTTCTGTTCTGTCTTTTTTTCCCCTTGTTTCCTTTTCTGTGCCCCTCAGTGGCATCCCTTCCACGCCAGTCCTTCTGTCCACCCCACACACCATCACAGTCCTTCTGTCCACCCCACACACCATCACAGTCCTTCTGTCCACCCCACACACCATCACAGTCCTTCTGTCCACCCCACACACACCATCACAGTCCTTCTGTCCACCCCACACACCATCACAGTCCTTCTGTCCACCCCACACACCATCACAGTCCTTCTGTCCACCCCACACACCATCACAGTCCTTCTGTCCACCCCACACACCATCACAGTCCTTCTGTCCACCCCACACACCATCACAGTCCTTCTGTCCACCCCACACACCATCACAGTCCTTCTGTCCACCCCACACACCACCATCACAGTCCTTCTGTCCACCCCACACACACACAGTCCTTCTGTCCACCCCACACACCATCACAGTCCTTCACCAGTCCACACACATCACAGTCCTTCTGTCCACCCCACACACCATCACAGGGCTTCTGTCCACCACCACACACCATCACAGCACTGCTGTCCACCCACCACACATCACAGCTGATCTGATCCCACACACACATCACACCTCTAAGTCCCCTGATGGTGACCCATGACTGGGTCACAGTCATGGAACCACCCCATGAGCAAGCATTCCCCCTGTCCAATCCACACCACATCACCATCCCCCAACAGTCCCCATGAACTTGACACACCAATTCAGACAAATTGTCCAATCTCAAGGAAACTGAGCCAAGATCAACGTCTGAATGAAGCCATGACACACCCGATCGTCACCCACCTCCCTAAATGACCTGTGACAGTCTTTGTTTCCTCCCATCCCATCATCACACACACCATCACACTCCTGGAACCACCCCCATGACCACAGTCCTCACACACACCTCCACCCCACACACCATCAAAGTCCTTCTGTTCCATCCCACACACCATCACAGTCCTTCTGTCCACCCCACACATTTTCACAGCCATTTTTGTTTTACCCCACACACCATCACAGCCAACCATTCTGTCCAAACACACAACTACACCGAGGCACGGACTTGGAGAGGAGATCAAAACCGACGTCACCACCAGAGCAGGGCATGAACAGCCAGAGAATCTGAAACTTTGTTTTTCATGACGATCAATGAACATGATTAACACACACAAAAATCTAAACATCTCATCTCCAACCCACTGTGTCATCACACCTCCAACCCACTGTCATCACACCTCCAACCCACTGTGTCATCACACCTCCAACCCACTATCATCGCACCTCCAACCCACAGTCCACAAGGAGCAGTCCATGTCAGGTCATCACAGGGCAACCCACCAGAGGAGACACTGCACTGCTGCACAGTCACCATGGAACCTGATCCGATCCCAACACACACACACACACCTCCAACCCCTGTCACCCTGATGGTGACGATGACATACCTCATGGAACCACTGTGAGCAAGCATTCCCCCTCCACACCTCCACCACCATCTCCATCCCCCAACAGTCCCCATGAACTCCAGGACTTGTAATTCAGACAAACTGAACCAATCTCAAGGAAACTGAGCCAAGATCCCACTGTGTGAAGCCATCCAAGCGGCGGGTAAATGAGATGTGACAGTCTTTGTAACCACACCTCCAACCCACTGTCATCTTCATGACCTCCAACCACTGTGGGAACATCCACCTTAGGTCATAAGGTCGCTTTCCTGTGTCATCACACCTCCAACCTACCATAACTTACTCCTCAACCCATGTCCGACTGACATATTCTTTGCACATTTTTTTTACCTGTGTTTCTTTTCCCTGATGGCGGTCTTTATTTTACACACTTTTTGATCAACAAACCCACCCACTGTCATCACCCTCCAACCCCACTGTGTCATCACACCTCCAACCCACTGTCATCAACCTCCCAACCCACTGGACATGGACACACCTCCAACCCACTGTGTCACTCACACCTCCAACCCACTGTGTCATCACAAACTTCCAACCATGACACACTCAAATCACACTCCAACCACTGTGTCAACACACCTCCAACCACTGTGTCATCACACCTCCAACCCACTGTGTCATCACACCTCCAACCCACTGTGTCATCACACCTCAACCCACTGTGTCATCACACACCTCCACACCTCCAACCCACTGTGTCATCACACCTCCAACCCACTGTCATCACACCTCCAACCCACTGTGTCATCACACCTCCAACCCACTGTGTCATCACACCTCCAACCCACTGTGTCATCACACCTCCAACCCACTGTCATCACACCTCCAACCCACTGTGTCATCACACCTCCAACCCACTGTGTCATCACACCCTCCAACCCACTGTGTCATCACACCTCCAACCCACTGTGTCATCACACACACTCCAACCCACTGTGTCATCACACCTCCACCCACTGTGTCATCACCTCCAACCCACTGTGTCATCACACCTCCAACCCACTGTGTCATCACACCTCCAACCCACTGTGTCATCACACCTCCAACCCACTGTGTCATCACACCCAACCACTGTGTCATCACACCTCCAACCCACTGTCATCACACCTCCAACCACTGTGTCATCACACCTCCAACCACTGTGTCATCACACCTCCAACCCACTGTGTCATCACACCTCCACCCACTGTGTCATCACATCTCCAACCCACTGTGTCATCACACCTCCAACCCTGTGTCATCACACACTCCAACCCACTGTGTCATCACACCTCCAACCCCTGTGTCATCACACCTCCAACCACTGTGTCATCACACCTCCAACCCACTGTGTCATCACACCTCCAACCCACTGTGTCATCACATCTCCAACCCACTGTCATCACACATCTCCAACCCACTGTGTCATCACACCTCAACCCACTGTGTCACCTCCAATCACACCTCCACACCTCCAACCCACCGTCATCACACACCTCCAACCCACTGTGTCATCACACCTCCAACCCACTGTGTCATCACACCTCCAACCCACTGTCATCACACCTCCAACCCACTGTGTCATCACACCTCCAACCCACTGTGTCATCACACCTCCAACCCACTGTGTCATCACACCTCCAACCCACTGTCATCACACACCCACCCACTGTGTCATCACACCTCCACCCACTGTGTCATCACACCTCCAACCCACTGTGTCATCACACCTCCAACCCACTGTGTCATCACACCTCCAACCCACTGTGTCATCACACCCTGCAACCCACTGTCATCACACCTCCAACCCACTGTGTCATCACACCTCCACCCACTGTGTCATCACACCTCCAACCCACTGTGTCATCACATCTCCAACCCACTGTCATCACATCTCCACCCACTGTGTCATCACACCTCCAACCCACTGTGTCATCATCACCTCCCACCCACTGTGTCATCACACCTCCAACCCACTGTGTCATCCCACCCACTGTGTCATCACACCTCAGACCTGTGCTACTTCCTGAACTCTGAATGAGTAGAAAATCACAATGCCACTCTCCTAATTTTCGGCCACGTGTGGCCCTTTTTCAAGAGAAAAAAAAAAAAAAAAAAATACAAACAACTACGAGATGTCCATCTTTGGCAACTGCTGATCAGTTGCCAAAGATGGACATCACGTAGTTGTATTGCTTTTTTTTTTTTTCTCTTGAAAAAGGCACGTAGCCGAAAATTAGAAGAGTGGCATTGTGATTTTCTATTATGTTTTCTTCCTTTGGAGGACTATTGCTTTTGTTTCTGAATGAGTAGTTTCTAGGCCAAAATGAGTAGTTTTACAGCAAAAAATGAGTAGTTTGCACTTCAATTTTTTTTTTCCGATCAACATTTCACACTGGCCATGTGTTTTTTGCTTGCTTATATTGTTTCTGTGTGTGTGTGTGTGTGTGTGTGTGTGTGTGTGTGTGTGTGTGTGTGTGTGTGTGTGTGTGCGTGCGTGTGCATGCACCGATCTGTGGGGGTGGGGGGGGGGGGGGGGGGGGGGGGGGGGGGCACAGGGTGGGATGTCAGTGTGGGTGTAACTGTGACAGAGAGAGAGAGAGAGAGAGAGAGAGAGAGAGAGAGAGAGAGAGAGAGAGAGAGAGAGAGAGAGAGAGAGAGAGAGAAATCACATCATCTCATAAGATTTGGAATTTTACTGATCATGACAGACAATGAGAACAATGACTTCACTAAGTAACAGCTCAGAAATTTATACTTGCTGAATGCATGTAGACCTGTGCCTATTATTACTAGAAATCATGTGTGTGTGTGTGTGTGTGTGTGTGTGTGTGTGTGTGTGTGTGTGTGTGTGTGTGTGTGTGTGTGTTTAGTAATATTGTTTTCCATTATCTATTTTCTGGCAGTCATAACAACAACAACAACAGTAGCAATTATAATAAATAATTTACAGGCTGTTGTGTCCGTTGTTGTGCGACAGTGTGTGTGGGATCATGTGTTTTGTGTGTGTGTGTGTGTGTGTGTGTGTGTGTGTGTGTGTGTGTGTGTGTGTGTGTGTGTGTGTGTGTGTGTGTGTGTGTGTGTGTGTGTATGTGTGTGTGTGGTGTGTGTGTGTGTGTGTGTGTGTGTGTGTGTGTGTGTGTGTGTGTGTGTGTGTGTGTGTGTGTGTTTTAATACTGTTTTTTCATATAATGTATCTATCTATTTTATGGAATCATAATAACAACAATAGTAACAATAATAATGAATACTTACTAAAATTTAAAAAAGAACAAGTTTTCACCCTTTCGTATAAATTGGGTGTTAGTACACCTATACTTTATTAGAACCATTCTAAGAAGAATGGATTTTTTACACGCATATTACACTTTAAATCTGTTGATATGATGCTGAGTACACCCACATCCATGGAAATAGTCTTTTTTTTTTTTTTTTTTTTTTTTTTTGCTGTCCCATCTTCTGTGCCACCTCATCATGGCACTGCACCCACACCACTCATTCTGAGCCCCTGTCCACAGCCACAGCCCGGCTTGTTCCGCCGCAGCCCCGGCATAGGTAACCCACAGGGAGCAGTCAATGTCAAGCTCTAAAGAGGCAGGAGACACTGCACTGGCGCCGAGTCACTTCGGTGGTGTTCAGTACTGCCCGTTCTGATCCAACATACGCAGGACACCACCTCTAAGCCCCCTACTGACAACAATAATTGCTTAGTTGTGGAGCTGGCATGAGCAAGCTCTCCCTCTAGTGGGTGGTGCCACCACATCCATCCAACGACAGCCCCCATGAATTTGCCAAAACCGCTGACCATGACAGATTCAAACCAAGCCATAGACAGACACTGATAGGATTTCAAAACCGAGGTCACCATGAATGCAGGGCATACTTTTATAAATTTTATGTTGATTGATGAGAATGATGAAGATGCTACAGATTTCCATTCCGGTCTGAGACCGCATGCATAGCAGGGCTGTATGCTGTATTTGCTTTCATAATACATCCTGGCGTCAACCAGACCTGAGAGATACAGACACCTGCAGTGTTTGTCAGGAAATTTGACCAACACTCACAAAGACGCATCCATTAAGTGGATGAAACTCGATTGTGTGGTCCCAGTCTTCCAAACTGAGCCAGTAGCAAACTCAAACTCTGGGTACTAGGAATCCTACCAAGAGCCGAGTTTGCTATGGGCTCCTACTAGGAGCCAGTCAGGGCAGAAAAATCTCACGACTCAAATGGGAATCAAACCCACGACCTCCCAGCTGACAGTCCACGACGATGACCACTTCACCATGGTGGCATGGTGGCTGGTTGAATAGTCACTTTTGTCCAAATACAATCTAGGTGTGTATGGACACCCACTGACCCAGAATGCCAATTTTTCCAGCATGTGCAGAAGGTAAGGTAAGGTAATGTTGCTTATAGCCAAGCTGACTGCAAAGGACCACATCAGGGCTGTCACCACGTTAAAATCAACTCACAAGTCATAAGAGTTAAAAAAAAAAAAAAAAAAAAAAAAAAAAACTTTCACACATCTCTTTAAATGACATCTAGAAACGCACCAGAAACTTTAAATCTTTCTTCCGTAAAATCTTAAATCAGATGAAAAATGTTTATATAAATCTCTCTTAAAAACCCAAAGATCACGTCAGGCGGGACATCTCTGAACAGGATTTTCATGGACTCTGCTGTAAAATGTTTGTGTCTCACATCATGCAAGTCCCAGCACTCTAATAGAATATGTTTCATTGTGAGTGGCACATGACATGGAATGCACCACGGAGCTTCACTCTTTAAAAGGTATGAATGGGTAAAATACGAATGGCCGGTGTGCAACCGGCACAGAACTGTTTCTTCTTTTTGCAACCACCAGACACAGATGTGAGGAGCTCCTTAAGATCTGGACGGATCTGAAAGAGTTTGTTATCCGTCTGTGTATTCCAATCCTCCTGCCAGAGGTCTCTGACATAATCGTTAATTTTGGCTTTCAGATCTGAGCAGGGGATATATATACTGTGCAGAAAAAAAATACAGAACATAAGATACATATGTAACAAATAACTGCATTAACTGCAGAACAATGATAATGATTTTGTGAAACTGCCATAAATGCATGGGCGTGTGAGTATGTGTGTGTGTGTGTGTGTGTGTGTGTGTGTGTGTGTGTGTGTGTGTGTGTGTGTGTGTTGGGTTCCTACAGATTCCCAAGAAGAAAATTCAAGAGTTTTCAAGATGATTATTTTCAATTCAAGGCTACAACACATATGGATAAGCCCCTTACCTGTTTTCTGCCCTAGGTCCACTTGATCTGCTGTTACTTCACACAGCAGAAACATAAATATACTGTTGGTACTAACTGGAAAGTCATATTTTATACAAAAAAGAACTTCTAAAAGTCTGAAAAGTCAATGCACACACTCACAGCAAATTGCTCACTACCATGTAGTTTGATTCTTCTGCATGTTCTTTTTTCAACAATGAATGAAAATGAGGTGCAATGCCAAACGTCTCCAAATACCTTGATTTTCCCTCACCACACTGAAATCCTTCGGCAATTTGACCATCTGGAAACATTGTCTGTAAAAGCTGAGAATTCTGTTCACAGGTGAGGAGCTGAAGCTTTGGTGCGAGAGTTGACAGTGTGCAGCACTTGTCCAAACAAATTTCAGATTTCAGCACATCTGTCTTTGACTGAGCAAAACGTGTCCATTGTGGCTGAAGAGCTGGTACTAGATTTGCACACGGACACATCAGGATCAGGATTTAATGGCGACACAACATTCGCGTTCAACGCTGCTGCTGCCGTATTGTTTGTAAGAAAACTTGTGCGAGATGGGTATCGCTGCCGAAGATTTGCTCAACGCCAGTAGAGCCGTATGCGCTTTTTCCTTTGCTGTGGCTAACCATTCGCCCCACTGCTCGTACATCGAAACTTTTTTTGCAGACTGTGCAGTAGCAGGCATGTTTGTTTGCTTTGTCTTCTCTCACCCAGTCAAAATACGCGGGTTTATAAATCCAACCACACACAGTTGAAAGCACAGCGAACGGAACAAGCCGGAAGCGTAAGATTTTCGCGCACGCGTAGAATTTGAAACTTGCGTTAGTTTATAAATTATCTCCCTTGGGTAAACAGCAGACGACAATACGGGATCACG
>JADBJO010017208.1:12500-25000 GCA_016801955.1 Conus betulinus | reverse complement strand
GAGAGAGAGAGAGAGAGAGAGAGAGAGAGAGAGAGAGAGAGAGAGAGAGAGAGAGAGAGAGTGAGTGTGTGTGTGTGTGTGTGTGTGTGTGTGTGTGTGTGTGTGTGTGTGTGTGTGTGTGTGTGTGTGTGTGTGTGTGTGTGTGTGTGTGTGTGTGTGTGTGTGTGTGTGTGTGTGTGTGTGTGCATGTGTCAATACTATTACATACTATGAAATAGCTTAGTGCTACTTAAAAAGAAATTAGAAGGCATAAATCTATGTGTTCAAAGATGATTATTAAGCATTGTTGCACTTAAGAATGCTGTTCAGTGTAGTGTGTCACTGTGTGTGCACAGCTGTGTGTGTGTGTGTGTGTGTGTGTGTGTGTGTGTGTGTGTGTGTGTGTGTGTGTGTGTGTGTGACTAAAGACAGCCCAACTTCATTATCAAACTAATGCTGTGCTTATTGCACCAAAGTACATCATGCATGTGGACTGAGTTTGTTAGTGTGTTTCTGCTAATTGAATTACATTATTTATTGTTTTAGGAAATGTGAAAGAGAAAAAAAAATCTGTTTCATTCAATTTAAGTAGATTGTTACTAATGTTAGCATTTTGTGTCTGTCTAACCTCTGTAAACTTAAAACTTTTTCTGCAACATTGTAAGAACAAAATTTGTTTTATGATTAATAAACTTCTGGTTTTCTTTAACATTTATGATATAAACAACATGTGGAGAGGATTAGTGTGTGAATGATGTTTTCTTTTATTTTCTTTTTAGGTCACCTAAGATGACTGACAAGTGACTGGTCCAACATCAAAGGTGGGCGTGATGCCAGAACACTGAGGACCAGCCCCTTTGATGATTGCTGTAGAGGACAACGGACATCCATCCACTGGGGCAAAACATGCTGGCATACAGTGGGTGCATTATCAGCACATGGCTGACCTCAGTCCAGCAAATCAACAAGAGGTGAGTTTTAGAAAAACAGTGCTTTCAGGGACTGATATTGGATAGGAGTAGCATGATTATAAACTAAAGACAACAAATACATACCTACACTTCAGGGACAGGTATTTGATAGGAGTAGCAGGGACAGGGACAGGTATTTGATAGGAGTAGCATGATTATAAACTAAAGACAAAAAATACATACCTACATTTCAGGGACTGGTATTGGGACTGGTATGATGACAAAAAATACATACCTACATTTCTGGGACTGGTAGTTGATAGGATAGTATGATTATAAACTAAAGACAAAAAAACACATACTACATTTCTGGGACAGGTATTTGATAGGAGTAGTATGATTATAAACTAAAGACAACAAAATTTATACCTACATTTCTGGGACTGGTATCTGATAGGAGCAGAATGATTATAAACTAAAGACAAAAAATACATACCTACATTTCAGGGACTGGTATGTGATAGTAGCATGATTATAAACTACAGACAAAAAATACATACCCACATTTGATGGACATGTATTTGATAGGAGTAAGTATGATTATAAACTAAAGACAAAAAATACATACCAACATTTCAGTGACAGGTATTGGATAGGATTAGGAGTGATATGATTATAAAGACAAAAAAATACATACCTCCATTTCAGTGATTGGTATTGGATAGGATTAGGAGCGATATGATTATAAAGACAAAAAAATACATACCTACATTTCAGTGACTGGTATTGGATAGGATTAGGAGCGATATGATTATAAAGACAAAAAATACATACCTACATTTCAGTGACTGGTATTGGATAGGATTAGGAGTGATATGATTATAAAGACAAAAAATACATACCTACATTTCAGTGACTGGTATTGGATAGGATTAGGAGTGATATGATTATAAAGACAAAAAACACATACCTCCATTTCAGGGACTGGTATTCAATAGGAGTAATATGATTTTAAAGACAAACAATACATACATTTCAGGAACTGGTATTCAATAGGAGTAACCTGATAATAAAGACCAAAAATACATATCTACATTTCCGAATGTATGGCAGTGTGCCATCTGCATGCAGATGTGTGTGTATGTGTGTGTGTGTGTGTGTGTGTGTGTGTGTGTGTGTGTGTGTGTGTGTGTGTGTGTGTGTGTGTGTGTGTGTGTGTGTCTGTCTGTGTCTGTGTGTGTGTACATGTGTGTGTGTGTGTGTGTGTGTGTGTGTGTGTGTGTGTGTGTGTGTGTGTGTGTGTGTGTGTGCGTGTGTGTGTGTGTGTGTGTGTGTGTGCACGCGCATATGTGCATACGTGCATGCATGCGTGTGTGCCTGTGTGTGTTTGTTCATGCTTTGCTTATGTACTTATATATTTTTTATACAGACATGATTTTTGTGACAGGAAAGTAAATTAGGAGCTTAAATACATTAGATGACCAAATTTCAATAATGCTAACTTAAATGAGTGATTGTATTGTCTATAACAGTGAGTAAGGTATGGGTTATGCTCAGTTGGAGATGTAGTATTATGAAGATAAAGTAAACTTCATTAATTTAATACACTGGTGATCATGTAAATAATGCACCTAATCTTGTTTGATAGTACATTATGATTAACAGTGAATACTTGAAGTCATTTAAGGAAATTTCTTTCAGGGATTTTAAAAGTTTGTACACTTTCATGCAATAATGAAAGAACACCGTGTTTTTTGTTGTTGTTGTCGTTGACTGTGTTTGTTAAAAGTTTTTTTGCACAATTTTTCTAACATGCTTTTAGATTATTTATCCAGTCATCTTTTGTAATAGGTTGATCTCAATTTTAGTAAAACGAGGTAACTCATTATAAAAACTATAGAGTAAGCATCAAAGCTTTATAATTATGGTGATCTTTCAACGTATGGAAATTGTTCTTTACTTTTTAGGGTGCGGTTTCTTGGAATCAACTCCCAATATCTTTGCATAGTTCAAACTCTCTGTTTTCCTTCAACTTGTATCTCTTAAAAAAAAAACCCTCTTCATCTATCAATCGCAGTTCTTTCTTCCCCTTCTCTTGCCCATCAAATACATTCTGTGACTAATGTGTGAGTGTGTGTGTGTGTGTGTGTGTGTGTGTGTGTGTGTGTGTGTGAGTGTGAGTGTGTCAGGGGAGGAGGGGAGGGGGGGGGGGTACACGCATGTGTGTGTGTGTGTGTGTGTGTGTGTGCGCACATACTGTTGTGTCCGTTGTTGTGCAACAGTGTGTGTGGGATCATGTATTTTGTGTGTGTGGGATCATGTAGTGTGTGTGTGTGTGTGTGTGTGTGTGTGTGTGTGTGTGTGTGTGTGTGTGTGTGTGTGTGTGTGTGTGAGTGTGTGTGTGTGTGTGTGTGTGTGTGTGTGTGTGTGTGTGTGTGTGTGTGTGTGTGTGTGTGTGTGTGTGTGTGTGTGTGTGTGTGTGTGTGTGTGTGTGTGTTGGGTGTGTGTCAATATGCACCCTTGTTTGTAAATTTGCATGTATCTATGCATGGTACTTATTGTGCACAATATTCTGTTATTCATCTTCTTATTAGTTTCATTTATTTGTTTTTTAACCTTTTACGTATTTGTAAGCACTTAGGGCTTATGATGCAAGATTAAGCGCCATAAATAATCATTATATTAGTAGTAGTAGTATTGCATCAGAGTATGTTGCTTTACATTTGATCAGAGTAGCTAGTGCACTTGTGTTTGCTCAATATCTAAAATTTTTACTTTTTAACACGTTGCCTTAGGCATAAAAAACCAACGTTAGAGTTTTATACTGTACCATGTCAACATCTTTCAAGCTATGGCAGTGGGAAAGCCTTGCTGGCTGAGTTTTCTTCTGTCAGTGACACAGCAATAAGACATCGGCTTACTCTCTTCTTCTCTAGCAGACAACATGCAGTTGCTTTAGACTGTATTCTGTGGCAAACTGCTTTGCTGTTCACACAGCAATAAGACATCTGCTTACTCTCTTCTTCTCTAGCAGACAACATTCAGTTGCTTTAGACTGTATTCTGTGCTGCTTTGCTGTTCACAAAACAATAAGACATATGCTTACTCTCAAGTGGCAAACAGCTGCTTTGCTGTATTCTGTGGCAAAAAACAATAAGACATCTGCTTGCTTCTCAAGACTTCTGTCTCTAGCAGACAACATGCAGCTGCTTTCTCTGTATTCTGTGGCAAACAGCTTTGCTGTTCACACAGCTCCATAAGACATCTGCTTAAAACTCTCTTCTGTCTCTATCAGACAGCCGTGATGCAGTTGCTCATGCTTTCTCTGTATTCTGTGGCAAACTGCTTTGCTGTTCACACAGCTCCATAAGACATCTGCTTAAAAAACTCTCTTCTGTCTCTATCAGACAGCCGTGATGCAGTTGCTCATGCTTTCTCTGTATTATGTGGCAAACTGCTTGCTGTTCACACATGCCAGGTTTCTTTATACTTTATTTCAGCCTTTCTGTGTCTCAACTGCTGTGCGCGTCGCTGTTGTTTCTTCTTCATTCTGTGGCTTTTTTTCTAGCCCTACTTTGTGGCGCAGAGATAACATTTTTTTATGCGATGAAAAATCATTGTGCTTATCAGGTGTGGGTCTTACAAGACCCACGCGTTCTATTCAGATAGACATAATATTCAAATGGGGATGAGCTATAGGAAAAGCCTCTACAAAATGTGTGGGTCTTGGGCGGCCCGCATGATCGGGTCCGTGTAGTGAAAAACGTCACCTGGTAAAGGTTAGGCCAAATGTCTGGTGTGTTTTCAAGAAGGTGCATTTTAAAGGGTTGTGTGAATGGTTTTTTTTTTTTTTTTTTTTACAAAATGAACCATGAGTTGACTTCAATGTGGTGACAGCCCTGATATGGCCCTTTGCAGTCGGCTGGACTAAGCACATTACCTTACCTTACTTGGTTTTAGTTAAATGGCGGTATAATGGACTGTGGAAAATAAAGAGTTCAAGGAATCAGGCCCAGCCCCATCTCACACTGCTATACACAAATACAGATATGCAGTAAGCTGATTTATTAAGTACATCCCAGCCCTACCTTACACTACTATACACAAATACAGATATGCAGTAAGCTGATTTATTAAGTACACCCCAGCCCTATCTTACACTACTATACACAAATACAGGTATGCAGTAAGCTGATATATTAAGTACATCCCAGCCCTACTTACACTACAATACACAAATACAGATATATGCAGTAAGCTGATTTATTTAAAGTACATCCCAGCCTACCTTACACTACTATACACAAATACAGATATGCAGTAAGCTAATTTATTAAGTGCATCCCAGCCCAGGAGTATCTTACACTACTATACACAAAGATATGCAGTAAGCTGATTTATTAAGTACATCCCAGCCCTATCTTACACTACTATACACAAATACAGATATATGCAGTAACTTGATTTATTGTACATCCTAGCCCTATATTACACTACTATACAAAATACAGACATGCAATAACTTGATTTATTGTACATCCCTCCCCTATATTACACTATACACAAATTATACAGATTGAGATTTGCAGTAAGTTTGAAACCTAATTTTTTTTTCCCTCCTATTTGACAATGACACTTTACATTGCTATATATACCAAAATGCTTTGCTGTTCAGACATCCATCACAAATTCATTGTGTACATTCACTCTTAAGATTGGGCATAGATATGCATTTCTTGTTGCCCTATCTCATTTACTCTTGTAACATTTGTGACAATGTTGAAATGAAATACTGTTTAAACCATATGCAGTAAGTTGATCTATTAAGTACATCCCAGCCCTATCTTACACTACTATACACACATACAGATAAGCAGTAGCTTGATTTATCGTACATCCCAGCCCTATATTACACTACTATACACAAATACAGATATATGCAGTAAGTTGATTTATTGTACATTCCAGCCCTATATTACACTACTATATAACACAAATTTTTTATACAGATATGCACTAAGCTGATTTAGTAAGTACACATCCCAGCCCTATATATTACAGTACTATACACAAATACAGTTATGCAGTAAGTTGATTTATTAAGTACATCCCTGGGCCCTATATAAGTATATTAATTACACTACTAGTACTATACACAAATACAGATATGCAGTAAGTTAATTTATTAAGTGCATCGAGTGCTGCTTCTGCTTGCAGATTTGATTAGTCTAGTTTCGCTGAGTCATTGTGTGTGTGCTCAGCATGGTGAACTGAAAAGCTTCTGTCATGTGATGTTTGTGCTCTATGTCTGCTTTTGGGGTTTAAGAAATTGACATAAACTGATAAAATGAACACCAAATTCAAAGAAAAAGACGGTTTTTCATCAAAGTTACGAGTGATTTTTTTTTTCTGTCTACAGGGGGAGAGGGGAAGACTGGAGGGGCTGGGTGGGATGGGTTGGAGTCATTTTCCCTAGTCCATTCACTCAGGAATGCATGATATTGATATGGTTTGTCCTAGGCAGCCAAAATACGGACTGACTGAATAAGATTTAGGGAGTTGTACCTACGGTATCATTTTTATTTTGGTAGATGTTTCAAGTACTTTTCCTACAATTTTTGCAACATGTAAAATTCTGGGGAGAGAGAGAGAGAGAGAGAGAGAGAGAGAGAGAGAGAGAGAGAGAGCATTTGTATACACATGTGTCTGTGTGTATTGTACCCGCACGCCTTTGATCTCTCAGCTGCTTTTCATGAATTCAGTGCAAGTGGAAGACTTGTCTTTTTTTTTTTTTTATCAGATAATATGATTAGCTAGTTCTTTTTCTTTTTTTTTTTTTCCCCTCAGGAAAATATGATTAGCTAGACTAGTCAAATTCTATCTGTGGTTTTACACAGTGAGTATGCTTTGGATGGTGGGGAGAACATTGAGTCATGACTGACATTATGAGTAAGAATAATCCAGTGCATCACTGTCCATACTCTCACTCCATCCCAACTTTTGCTAGACACTGATTTTTCATACATGCTCTACTTTTCATAACAGGCCACTCCTTTTCCTATATCAGCAACAAAGATGGGAATTTGAAGTCAACACGGCCATATGGAATTTGATAAAGAATTGATACATTTTTAAAATGATAATTAAATTATTAATTAACATAAAATCTATCAGCAAAATATCTCGTCAGTATCAATGACAGTTTATTGACAACCCAGGAAAAATATTAACAGAAACCCTAATGGTTTCCAGTGTGATGTAAAAAAAAAGTCTTTGATATTATTTTCTTATCATCTGGGATTTTTTTTCTCTTGTCCTACATCACCAATCTTTTTCCACTTTTCTCTTTTTATTTCCATGATAGTGGGGCTTTCTTCCTTTGTCTCTCTCCCACTGTCATCACTTTTTATTTTCTTCATAGTGGGGCTTTCTTCCTCTCTGTCTCTCTCCCACTGTCATCACTTTTTTCTTTCTTCATAGTGGGGCTTTCTTCCTCCGTCTCTCTCCACTGTCATCACTTTTTTTTTTTTTTATTTTCTCATAGTGGGGCTTTCTTCCTTTGTCTCTCTCCCACTGTCATCACTTTTTCTTTCTTTCTTTCTTCATAGTGGGGCTTTCTCCTCTGTCTCTCTCCCACTGTCATCTTTTTTTTTTCTTCATAGTGGGGCTTTCTTCCTTTGTCTCTCTCCCACTGTCATCACTTTTTCTTTCTTTTTTTCTTCATAGTGGGGCTTTCTTCCTTTGTCTCTCTCCCACTGTCATCACTTTTTCTTTCTTTATTTTTTCTTCATAGTGGGGCTTTCTTCCTCTGTCTTTTTCCCCACTGTCATCACTTTTTCTTTCTTTTCTTCATAGTGGGGCTTTCTTTCCTCTGTCTTTTCCCACTGTCATCACTTTTTCTTTCTTTGTTGTTTTCTTAACAGTGGGGCTTTCTTCCTGTCTTTTTCCCCACTGTCATCACTTTTTCTTTCTTTGTTTTCTCAATAGTGGGGCTTTCTTCCTCTGTCTTTTCTCACTGTCGTCACTTTTTCTTTGTTTCCTTAACATTGGGGGCTTTCTTCCTGTCTTTTTCCACTGTCATCACTTTTTTTTCTTTATTTTCTTAATAGTGGGGCTTTCTCCTTCCTCTGTCTTTTCTCACTGTCATCACTTTTTCTTTCTTTTTTAAATTCTTAATATGGGGCTTTCTTCCTCCTCTGTNTCACTTTAAGTAAACAGCCCTCAGAAGCTAGACTGCTGGGAAATGTGCAGGTAGACGGGGCATTATTTACTAGGAAACATGTGTGTGTGTGTGTGGTGTGTGTGGGGTGGTGTGTGTGTGTGGTGTGTGTTTTACTAATATGTTATATCTATTGTCTGGCATTCCTAAACATACAACAACAAAAACAGAGCAATATTATTAAAAATTAAAGGCGTTGTGTGTTGGGTGCGCAGTGTGTGTTGGGATCAGTGTTTTGTGGGTGTGTGGTGTGGGTGTTTGGGTGCGGTGTGGGAGTGGGTGTGTGTGGTGTGTGTGTGTGTGGGTGTGTGGTGGTGTGTTGTTGGGGAGCGTGTGTATGGTGTGTGTGTGTGTGTGTGTCGGTGGGTGTGTGGTTGTGTGTGTGTGGTGTGGGTGGGTGTTTTAATACGTTTTCATATAAGTTACTGATATATTTTATGGGAATCATAATACACAACCAATAGTAGTACAATAATACGAATACTTCTAAATTTAAAAAAAGAAACAAGTTTTAACCCGTTCAGTATAAATTGGGTGTGAGTATACACCTATAACTTTATTAGAACATCTAAGACAGATGGATTTTTTACAAAGCATATTACACTTTACTCTGCTGATTATGATGCTGAGTCAACTCCACATCCATGGAAATGAGTCTTTTTTTTTTTTTTTTTTTGTGCTGCCCGAGACACTGCACTGGCGCCGAGTCACTTCGGGTGGTGTTCAGTACTGCCCGTTCTGATCCAACATACGCAGGACACCACCTCTAAGCCCCTACTGGATAACAAATAATTGCTTAGTTGTGGACTGGCATGAGCAAGCTCTCCCCTCTAGTGGGTGCCACCACATCCATCCAACGACAGCCCCCAGAATTTGCCCCAAACCGCTGACCATGACAGATTCAAACCAAGGCCATAGACAGACACTGATAGGATTTCAAAAACCGAGGTCACCATGAATGCAGGGCATACTTTTATAAATTTTATGTTGATTGAGAGAGATGATGAAGATGCTACAGATTTCCATTCCGGTCTGAGACTGCATAGCAGGGCTGTATGCTGTATTTGCTTCTATAATACATCCTGGCGTCAACAGACCTGAGAGATTACAGACACCTGCAGTGTTTGTTCGGAAATTTGACCAACACTCACAAAGACGCATCCATTAAGTGGATGAAACTCGATTGTGTGGTCCCAGTCTTCCAAACTGAGCCAGTAGCAAACTCAAACTCTGGGTACTAGGAATCCTACCAAGAGCCGAGTTTGCTATGGGCTCCTACTAGGAGCCAGTCAGGGCAGAAAAATCTCACGACTCAAATGGGAATCAAACCCACGACCTCCCAGCTGAGAGTCCACGACGATGACCACTTCACCATGGTGGCTGGTTGAATAGTCACTTTTGTCCAAATACAATCTAGGTGTGTATGGACACCCACTGACCCAGAATGCCAATTTTTCCAGCATGTGCAGAAGGTAAGGTAAGGTAATGTTGCTTATAGCCCAGCTGACTGCAAAGGACCACATCAGGGCTGTCACCACGTTAAAATCAACTCACAAGTCATAAGAGTTAAAAAAAAAAAAAAAAAAAAAAAAAAAAAAACTTTCACACATCTCTTTAATGACATCTAGAAACGCACCAGAAACTTTAAATCTTTCTTCCGTAAAATCTTAAATCAGATGAAAAATGTTTATTAATCTCTCTTAAAAACCAAAGATCACGTCAGGCGGGACATCTCTGAACAGGATTTTCATGGACTCTGCTGTAAAATGTTTGTGTCTCACATTATGCAAGTCCCCCAGCACTCTAATAGAATATGTTTCATTGTGAGTGGCACATGACATGGAATGCACCACGGAGCATCTTCACTCTTTAAAAGGTATGAATGGGTAAAATAACGAAATGGCCGGTGTGCAACCGGCACAGAACTGTTTCTTCTTTGCAACCACCAGACACAGATGTGAGGAGCTCCTTAAGATCTGACGGATCTGAAAGAGGTTTGTTATCCGTCTGTGTATTCCAATCCTCCTGCCAGAGGTCTCTGACATATCGTTAATTTTGGGTTTCAGATTCTGAGCAGGGGATATATATACTGTGCAGAAAAAACAATACAGAACATAAGGATACATATGTAACAAATAACTGCATTAACTGCAGAACAATGATAATGATTTTGTGAAACTGCCATAAATGCATGGCGTGTGAGTATGAGTGTGTGTGTGTGTGTGTGGTGTGTGTTGTGTGTGTGTGTGTGTGTGTGTGTGTTTTGGTTTCCTACAGATTCCCAAGAAGAAAATTCAAGAGTTTTCAAGATGATTATTTTCAATTCAAGGCTACAACATACATATGGATAAGCCCCTTACCTGTTTTCTTGCCCTAGGTCCGACTTGATCTGCTGTTACTTCACACAGCAGAAACATAAATTACTGTTGGTACGAACTGGAAAGTCATATTTTATACAAAAGAACTTCTAAAAGTCTGAAAAGTCAATGCACACACTCACAGCAAATTGCTCACTACCATGTAGTTTGATTCTTTCTGCATGTTCTTTTTTTCAACAATGAATGAAAATGAGGTGCAATGCCAAACGTCTCCAAATACCTTGATTTTCCCTCACCACACTGAAATCCTTCGGCAATTTGACCATCTGGAAACCATGTCTGTAAAAGCTGAGAATTCTGTTCACAGGTGAGGAGCTGAGAAAAAAAAGCTTTGGTGCGAGTTGACAGTGTGCAGCACTTGTCAAAACAATTTCAGATTTCAGCACATCTGTCTTTGACTGAGCAAAAACGTGTCCATTGTGGCTGAAGAGCTGGTACTAGATTTGCCACACGGACACATCAGGATCAGGATTTAATGGCGACACAACATTCGCGTTCAACGCTGCTGCTGCCGTATTGTTTGTAAGAAAAACCTTGTGCGAGATGGGTATCGCTGCCGAAGATTTGCTCATCGCCAGTAAGCCGCCGCTTTTTATTGCTGTGGCTTTCTCGCCACTTCGTACATCCTTTTTTTGCAGTGTGCAGTAGCCAGGTTTGTTTGCTTTGCCTCTGCTCGTTACTTTGAACTGTTAAGCAGATTACTTCAGTCCTATCGGCATGGCAGGCCTTAAGGACAAGCCTGCAGACATTTTGCTCGTCATCTTCTCTCCCCCAGTCAAAATACGAGGGTTTAAAATCCAACCAAGATCCAACCACACACAGTTGAAAGCACAGCGAACGAAAAAAGCCGGAAGCGTAAGATTTTCGCGCACGCGTTAGAATTTGAAACTTGCGTTAGTTTATAAATTATCTCCCTTGGGTAAACAGCAGACGACAAATACGGGATCACGACTACGTAAAAAAAATTGATCAACCTGAACGCAGAAAAATCAAATGCCATTTTTTTTTTTACTTGGCCACGTTAAAAAATTTTGGAGTCGACAGCTTGATTTTCAAAGGTTTCAAGGAGGTTTGTTTCTACAGAACCACACTTTATTGATTTTCATGGTTTTCCCAGGCAAGGCCTTGAACTGGCTCTCACTTGTCTCAGAATGAAGTTTCAAGAAGGGTATGAATCCTCTGTGTGTGTGTGTGTGTGTGGTGTGTGTGTGTGTGTGTGTGTGTGTGTGCATGTGTGTGTGTGCATGCGTGGTGCATGTGCGCGCACACCAATGTGTGTGGTGTGTGTTTGTTGTGTGTGTGTGTGTGTGTCCTCGATATATACTCGATTGTACTTTTATTTTTTAACCCCATCTGCTTTATTTAAGAAACCTGAGCTTCATTTAATTTAACTGAGACACAGCATTCAATAAGTGTATGTATTTTAGGTGTTACACATGTTTGCATTCAATGAGCCAGGGATATGAGCCATCTGACATTGTGTTACTTGATTAAAATCATTGGCATTATCATTTTCAACTTTCTACAGTTTTAATGCTTTTTTTAAAAAAAAAAAAAAAAAAAAAAACCCTATATATATTTAAACAAAGATCATGAATGAATAGAAATAAAAACTGAAAAATAATTCCTGTAGTATTCGAGGTCAAGGTTGTTTATAAGCAACTGGAAGTGTGAGAATGAAAGGGAATATTACTTTAGTATTGTTATAATTATTAATGCGTTGTTTGCATAGAATCAGCAATGTAGGAATTGTTTGTAGTGTTGTCTGATTCAAGGCACAAAGTACTCAGTAAAGGGCACTGGATATGTCTCAAAAGTTGTCATTTTCACTCAGTATAGCAATTAACATGCAAGTGTGTGTGTGGTGTGTGTGGTGTGTGTGTGTGTGTGTTTGTGTGTGTGTGGTGTGTGTCCCCACAGTGTGTGTGTGTGTGTGTGTGTGTGTGTGTGTGTGTGTGTGTGTGTGTGTGTGTGTGTGTGTGTGCGTGCGCTTCGTGCATGCTTCTGCATGTG
>JADBJO010017208.1:0-7500 GCA_016801955.1 Conus betulinus | reverse complement strand
TTAACCTTTTACGTATTTGTAAGCACTTAGGGCTTATGATGCAAGATTAAGCGCCATAAATAATCATTATTATTAGTAGTAGTAGTATTGCATCAGAGTATGTTGCTTTACATTTGATCAGAGTAGCTAGTGCACTTGTGTTTTGCTCAATATATCTAAAAATTACTTTTTTTAAAACGTTGCCTTAGGCATAAAAAACCAACGTTAGAGTTTTTATACTGTACCATGTCAACATCTTTCAAGCTATGGCAGTGGGAAAGCCTGCTGGCTGAGTTTTCTTCTGTCAGTGACACAGCAATAAGACATCGGCTTACTCTCTTCTTCTCTAGCAGACAACAACATTCAGTTGCTTTAGACTGTATTCTGTGGCAAACTGCTTTGCTGTTCACACAGCAATAAGACATCTGCTTACTCTCTTCCTTCTCTAGCAGACAACATGCAGTTGCTTTAGACTGTATTCTGTGGCAAACTGCTTTGCTGTTCACAAAACAATAAGACATCTGCTTACTCTCAAGACTTCTGTCTCTAGCAGACAACATGCAGCTGCTTTCTCTGTATTCTGTGGCAAACTGCTTTGCTGTTCACACAGCTCCATAAGACATCTGCTTACTCTCAAGACTTCTTCTGTCTCTATCAGACAACAGTTGCAGCTGCTTTCTCTGTATTCTGAAACAGCTTTGCTGTTCACACAGCTCATAAGACATTGCTTAAAACTCTCTTCTGTCTCTATCAGACAGCCGTGATGCAGTTGCTCACTGTATTCTGTGGCTGCTTTGCTGTTCACACAGCTCCATAAGACATCTGCTTAAAACTCTCTTCTGTCTCTATCAGACAGCCGTGATGCAGTTGCTCATGCTTTCTCTGTATTCTGTGGCAAACTGCTTTGCTGTTCACACATGCCAGGTTTCTTTATACTTTATTTCAGCCTTTCTGTGTCTCAACTGCTGTGCGCGTCGCTGTTGTTTTTCTTCTTCATTCTGTGGCTTTTTCTAGCCCTACTTTGTGGCGCAGAGATAACATTTTTTTATGCGATGAAAAATCATTGTGCTTATCAGGTGTGGGTCTTACAAGACCCACGCGTTCTATTCAGATAGACATAATATTCAAATGGGGATGAGCTATAGGAAAAGCCTCTACAAAATGTGTGGGTCTTGGGCGGCCCGCATGATCGGGTCCGTGTAGTGAAAAACGTCACCTGGTAAAGGTTAGGCCAAATGTCTGGTGTGTTTCAAGAAGGTGCATTTAAAGGGTTGTGTGAATGGGTTTTTTTTTTTTTTTTTAACAAATGAACCATGAGTTGACTTCAGTGTGGTGACAGCCCTGATATGGCCCTTGCAGTCGGCTGGACTATAAGCAACATTACCTTACCTTACTTGGTTTTAGTTAAATGGCGGTATAATGGACTGTGGAAAATAAGAGTTCAAGGAATCAGGCCCAGCCCCATCTCACACTGCTATACACAAATACAGATATGCAGTAAGCTGATTTATTAAGTACATCCCAGCCCTACCTTACACTACTATACACAAATACAGATATGCAGTAAGCTGATTTATTAAGTACACCCCAGCCCTATCTTACACTACTATACACAAATACAGGTATGCAGTAGCTGATATATTAAGTACATCCCAGCCCTACTTACACTACAATACACAAATACAGATATATGCAGTAAGCTGATTTATTTAAAGTACATCCCAGCCCTACCTTACACTACTATACACAAATACAGATATGCAGTAAGCTAATTATTAAGTGCATCCCAGCCCAGGAGTATCTTACACTACTATACACAAAGATATGCAGTAAGCTGATTTATTAAGTACATCCCAGCCCTATCTTACACTACTATACACAAATACAGATATATGCAGTAACTTGATTTATTGTACATCCTAGCCCTATATTACACTACTATACACAAATACAGACATGCAATAACTTGATTTATTGTACATCCCTCCCCTATATTACACTATACACAAATTATACAGATTGAGATTGCAGTAAGTTTGAAACCTAATTTTTTTTTCCCTCCTATTTGACAATGACACTTTACATTGCTATATACCAAAATGCTTTGCTGTTCAGACATCCATCACAAATTCATTGTGTACATTCACTCTTAAGATTGGGCATAGATATGCATTTCTTGTTGCCCTATCTCATTTACTCTTGTAACATTTGTGACAATGTTGAAATGAAATACTGTTTAAAACCATATGCAGTAAGTTGATCTATTAAGTACATCCCAGCCCTATCTTACACTACTATACACACATACAGATAAGCAGTAGCTTGATTTATCGTACATCCCAGCCCTATATTACACTACTATACACAAATACAGATATATGCAGTAAGTTGATTTATTGTACATTCCAGCCCTATATTACACTACTATATAAACACAAATTTTTTATACAGATATGCACTAAGCTGATTTAGTAAGTACATCCCAGCCCTATATATTACAGTACTATACACAAATACAGTTATGCAGTAAGTTGATTTATTAAGTACATCCCTGGGCCCTATATAAGTATATTAATTACACTACTAGTACTATACACAAATACAGATATGCAGTAAGTTAATTTATTAAGTGCATCGAGTGCTGCTTCTGCTTGCAGATTTGATTAGTCTAGTTTCGCTGAGTCATTGTGTGTGCTCAGCATGGTGAACTGAAAAGCTTCTGTCATGTGATGTTTGTGCTCTATGCCTGCTTTTGGGGTTTAAGAAATTGACATAAACTGATAAAATGAACACCAAATTCAAAGAAAAAGACGGTTTTTCATCAAAGTTACGAGTGATTTTTTTTTGTCTACAGGGGGAGAGGGGAAGACTGGAGGGGCTGGGTGGGATGGGTTGGAGTCATTTTCCCTAGTCCATTCACTCAGGAATGCATGATATTGATATGGTTTGTCCTAGGCAGCCAAAATACGGACTGACTGAATAAGATTTAGGGAGTTGTACCTACGGTATCATTTTTATTTTGGTAGATGTTTCAAGTACTTTTCCTACAATTTTTGCAACATGTAAAATTCTGGGGAGGAGAGAGAGAGAGAGAGAGAGAGAGAGAGAGAGAGAGAGAGAGAGAGAGATTTGTATACACATGTGTCTGTGTGTATTGTACCCGCACGCCTTTGATCTCTCAGCTGCTTTTCATGAATTCAGTGCAAGTGGAAGACTTGTCTTTTTTTTTTTTTTATCAGGATAATATGATTAGCTAGTTCTTTTTCTTTTTTTTCCCCTCAGGAAAATATGATTAGCTAGACTAGTCAAATTCTATCTGTGGTTTTACACAGTGAGTATGCTTTGGATGGTGGGGAGAACATTGAGTCATGACTGACATTATGAGTAAGAATATCCAGTGCATCACTGTCCATACTCTCACTCCATCCCAACTTTTGCTAGACACTGATTTTTCATACATGCTCTACTTTTCATAACAGGCCACTCCTTTTCCTATATCAGCAACAGAGATGGGAATTTGAAGTCAAACACGGCCATATGGAATTTGATAAAGAATTGATACATTTTTTAAAATGATAATTAAATTATTAATTAACATAAAATCTATCAGCAAAATATCTCGTCAGTATCAATGACAGTTTATTGACAATCCAGGAAAAATATTAACAGAAACCCTAATGGTTTCCAGTGTGATGTAAAAAAAGTCTTTGATATTATTTTCTTATCATCTGGGATTTTTTTTCTCTTGTCCTACATCACCAATCTTTTTTCCACTTTTCTCTTTTTATTTCCATGATAGTGGGGCTTTCTTCCTCTGTCTCTCTCCCACTGTCATCACTTTTTCTTTTCTTCATAGTGGGGCTTTCTTCCTCTGTCTCTCTCCCACTGTCATCACTTTTTATTTTCTTCATAGTGGGGCTTTCATCCTGTCTCTCCACTGTCTCACTTTTATTTTCTTCATAGTGGGGCTTTCTTCCTTTGTCTCTCTCCCACTGTCATCTCTTTTTTCTTTCTTTCTTTTCTTCATAGTGGGGCTTTCTTCCTCTGTCTCTCTCCCACTGTCATCACTTTTTATTTCTTCATAGTGGGGCTTTCTTCCTTGTCTCTCTCTCCCCACTGTCATCACTTTTTTCTTTTTGTTTTTCTCATAGTGGGGCTTTCTTCCTCCTGTCTCTCTCCCACTGTCATCACTTTTTATTTTCTTCATAGTGGGGCTTTCTTCCTCTGTCTCTCTCCCACTGTCATCACTTTTTCTTTCTTTCTTTTTTTCTTCATAGTGGGGCTTTCTTCCTCTGTCTCTTTCCCACTGTCATCACTTTTTTTCTTTGTTTTCTTAATAGTGGGGCTTTCTTCTGTCTTTTTCCCACTGTCATCACTTTTTCTTTCTTTATTTTCTCAAGTGTGGGCTTTCTTCCTCTGTCTCTCTCCCACTGTCGTCACTTTTTTTGTTTTTTTCTTCATAGTGGGGCTTTCTTCCTCTTTTTTCCACACTGTCATCACTTCTTTATTTCTTCATAGTGGGGCTTTCTTCCTCTGTCTCTCTCCCACTGTCATCACTTTTCTTTCTTTAGTTTATTCTTAACAGTGGGGCTTTCTTCCTCTGTCTTTCCCACTGTCATCACTTTTTCTTTCTTTATTTTCTTAACAGTGGGGCTTTCTTCCTCTGTCTTTCTCCCACTGTCATCACTTTTTTTTCTTGTTTTCTCATCACTTTTCTTCTGTCTTTTCTTCATCAGTGGGTGGGGCTTTCTTCCTGTCTTTTTCCACTGTCATCACTTTTTTCTTTCTTTTTTTCTTTTCATAGTGGGGCTTTCTTCCTCTGTCTCTTCCCACTGTCATCACTTTTTCTTTTCTTTGTTTTCTTAACAGTGGGGCTTTCTTCCTGTCTTTTTCCCACTGTCATCACTTTTTCTTTTTTGTTTTCTTTAACAGTGGGGCTTTCTTCCTGTCTTTTTCCCACTGTCATCACTTTTTCTTTCTTTCTGAAACTGAATCACACTCACCATGCACAGTCTGTTGTTTTCCTAGATGGACATTCACACTTGCTGTCTCAATGTTTTAGCATTTGATACAAAGTGTCTGGGTTTCTTCATGTGCTAATGTGTTGTGCTCTGACACTTTTCATACTGAGCACTATGTTTACTACCGACCCTTCTGGTCCTATTCCTCTTTTTTTTTTTGCATTGTTTTGAAAACAAACCGTCAACAAATGACAGTTTATGGAAAACAAGAGAATGTGTGTATATATGTGTCAGCGTGTGTGTGTGTGTGCATGTGTGGGTGTGCACATGCAAGTGCATGTGCAGTGTTTGTGCATATATGTCATTATGCACAATGCTGGACAACCATATAAAAAAACAGCTTGTAATGAAATAACGGAGAAAATGAACAATGATGTGTAATTAAGGACAAGTCAGTGAATGTACAAACAGGACAAACAGTCTCTCTCTCTCTCTCTCTCTCTCTCTCTCTCTCCTCTCTCTCTCTCTCTCTCAGTCTCTCTCTCTCTCTCTTATGATACCCAGGCGACGCTGGGGTAATCAGCTAAAATGCCATTTATAAATAGTGGAAGTTTCAGTTTGGCACAGAATGTAAATGTTAACATGTTCATGTTGATCATCACAGTACTTTTAGGCTACTCTTTTCAAACAAACCCTGTAGCTCTTTTATCTGTTGACCCTGGGATCTATCCACCCCGGGATCTACCGACCCTTCTCTTCTTCTTCTTTACTTGCCGCCTTCACCAAGTTGAAGATTCTGGCATCTACACAGGGGTTTCCAGTAGGCTGTGGGAGTTATGGGTCAATTTATGCAGTCAGTGCTCACTACCTACCTAACTGCATGGACAGTGGGCAGGGGAAGTGGGGGCCACACACTCACTATTTCAGACCTCTGACCATACTTTGGCAGGCCCTACTTTGGAGTGTGGTGGGGAGGGTTTGTACTCTAGGCATGGGGTGGGACGGGATGGGTGGGAGAGAGATGGGGTGGGGGGATGGGGGGTGGGGGGAATGTGGGGTGGGAAAATGGGGGGGTGGTGGATCAGAGGTAGGACTGAAAGTCCACCACGAGGCCGATTGAATTGCCTCAGGTGGGAGCTTATTGAACTCCTTGATGGGATCTATCAACCATAGGATCTATCGAGCTGACCCCCCCCCCCCCCCACCCCCCCCCACACACACACACACACACACACAATGACAGTCATACACACGTACCCTTCCTACAGTTATTTTCCTTTTTTTTTATTTTCTTTTTACTGCCACTCCGTACCCCCTCCCCCCCCCCCTTTTTTTTCGGGCTGGGGTGCGGGTGGGGAGAGTGGAACTAATTCACAGTAGAAGCAACAGTGACAGACATACCCTGAGCAGTTTTGCCGGACGTCACTAGTGTCAGGGAACAAGACGATCGGTGTTGACAGGGACAGATTCGCGTCAGCCACCAGCATACACAGCATCACACTCGACATTTGTCACCTGCTGCTCCAGGTCCCCACACTAGACTTTGCCTCGGCCTTGTTCAATGCTTGTACAACTGAAGGTGTTCCTTTCACCACTTTTGATAGTCTTTTATGCGATTTTGACGAAACATGCTTCATGCAGTCGTTGCGCCCTCCATGAGTACAACTAAAATCCATTTCACACAAAGTACACCACACGGGAAGTTGGACCTTTTTTTCAGCTTGGAACTAAGCACTTCCAACTTGCGTGGTATGCAATCAGGAAAGTTTAGACTACATTCAAAACATTCTCACTGAACATGAACTCACTAGTGCACGTTTCGTTGTAGTTACTTCCTTTAATTTTTTTTTTTTTTAAACCCAAATGTTATAGGAAAAATAGAAACCTCACTGAAAAACAATGTATCCACAAGCGACCAGTAGAAAAACGATTTCTGTTACAGAAATGAACTTCAAGCAAAAGTACAAAATCACTCTCAGCCACATACACCTGTAGCGTCCCATTCTTCCTGACTCTGAGACAGTGATACTAAAATAGCTCAGTTAAAGTATCTTTACGATTAGTGCATCAAAAGGGATGCTTATATCATCACAGCAATTGTTACATTAACCAAGAAGAAGGACGCATTATGAGGCCGCGAGGCCTGGTCGTCCAATTGCCCGACCTGACCTGACTGACCTGTAGTAGCAGCCCCTACGGTCAACATCTTCAAATCATGGTCAGACACTCATTGGAAGGAAACTGCCGACAAAATACAATCCAGAATGTTTATCGACTTAGATAGCCTCAGTCTGTGACTCTCTTCCTTCCACGCATGCAGAGTTTTTGACCAAGATTACATATTAGAACGATGAACAGGTAGCTTGTCGCGGTCAAATGATTAGGGCAACGATGAACAGGCCCTCTAAAGGCCTCAAACACCTTCAAGTTCAAATTCAAGTTCATTCTCATGCGTGAGTGACTTCCGTGTTCTGTTTATGATTAATTTATTTCCCTTGTTTCGTTTACATGGTAACCACTTCCGTTCCCCCCCCCCCATGATGAACGGTTTTCCATAGAA
>JADBJO010017207.1:27500-38305 GCA_016801955.1 Conus betulinus | reverse complement strand
TTTGTGTTTGTGTGGTGTGGTGTGACAGGAAGAGATGAGAGAGAGAGAGAGAGAAGAGAGAGTCAGAGAAATGCCAGTCCCAAAACGCGTATAAGACTGACCACACACACCCACACCCCACACACACACACACCACACAACACACAAGTTTTGAAAAAAAATTCCCCAACATTTGCTTGTTATGTCTCTTAGAAAGCGTTGATTCAACATTCTAAAAGTAACAATTTGAATTCCGCCAGAAACGCTGTAGACACCAAAGAGGATTACAGTATGAACCAAATTAATAGAAGACATCATAGGAAATCAATTTCCTTTCATAAGCACTGTCCACGACCTTTAACTTTGCAAAAACACTTCGATCATTCTTCACAGAAAACCGCCTCTGTTTTGAGTTTTGAAGACCGTTAAGAAAAAAAAAGAAAAGAAAAAAAGCTCGATTCAAAACTAGCTGGCTGCAATCAAACACAAAAGTGCGTCTATACCCGCAACGGGCAATCTATGTGTTTTTTTTTATTGTTGTTTGTTAGTTTTTGTTTTTAATTGTTGATTTCTCTCGTTAAACTTAATCTACTTAAACGTTCATTTCAACAATTTACCGCTTTGATTCTCTATGTTTCAGGTGAGAGCGGTTAAATGGTAATGAGCGCCTTGATCGCGCGCGCGCGCGCGCGTGATTTGAGTAGTGGATGAGTGAGGTGCGTGAGTGTGTGTGTGTGTGTGTGTGTGTTTGTGTGTGTGTGTGTTGTGTGTGTGGTAAGTTTGAGTGTGTTGTGCATGTGTGTGTGTGTGTGTGTGTGTGTGGTGTGTGTGTGTGTGTGTGTGGCATATGTAATGAAGTTGTGTGGTGCATGTGGTGTGTGTGCGTGTGTGTGTGTGTGTGTGTGTGTTGTGTGTGTGTGTGTTGTGTGTGTGTGGTGTGTATTTGTGTGTGTGTGTGTTTGTGCGTGTGCGTGTGCCTGTGTGTGTTTGTGGGTATGCATGCGCGCGCGCGCGCGCGGCGCGCGTGTTTGTTGTGTGTGTGTGTGCGGTGTGTGTGTGTGTGTGTGTGTGTGTGTGTCCACGCACGCTCTTGCTCCCATGAGTTAAAAAAGAAATGCTTGTTCTACTGTGTGCGTGCGTATGAAACGGTGAAGACAGGAGAAGTGTGATATGACGAGCTTCACAAATCATTACGATCAGTTAGACATCCTACACACAGCTCTTATCTTCGGAAGGGGGGGATATTTTGATCCCAGAAAAGGGATAGAACTATCTGTTCAAACTGTGGGCCGAAAAGTTGTTGAGGGATGAGTTGGTAGAGGGGGTAGGATAGCAGATTCAAAGTTCTACACGAGAAAGAGAGAGAGAGAGAGAAAGAGAGAGAGGGGGAGAGAGAGAGAGAGAGAGAGACAGACAGACCAGACTGACAGACCGACAACAGACACACATACAGTCAGACAGAGAGGGCGAGGAAATGAGATACAGACAGACCGAGACATACAGACGAGACAGACAGGGACAGAAGCTGTTGATCTGGTAGAAGAAGGAAGGGAAGAATCCTGCATGGTAACACAAAGCTGATCCGGGATGGTGAGAACAGACTGCAGGAGAAGAAGCCTTGACACAAAACTGATCCAGGGAATGGTGAGAACAGTACTGCAGGAACGAAGCTTGGGACACAAGCTGATCCAGGGAATGGTGAGAACAGTATGTACTTGCAGTGAGCAAGGCTTAGAACACAAAGCTGATCCAGGGAATGGTGAAACAGTACTGCAGGAGAAGAAGGCTTGGACACAAAGCTGATCCGGGGAATGGTGAGAACAGTACTGCAGGAGAACAATCTTGGACACAAAGCTGATCCGGGGAATGGTGAGAACAGTAACTGCAGAGAGAAGGCTCGGACACAAAGCTGATCCGGGTAATGGTGAGAACAGTACTGCAGGAGGAGAAGGCTCGGACACACAAAGCTGATCCGGGTAATGGTGAGAACAGTACTGCAGGAGAAGAAGGCTTGGACACAAAGCTGATCCGGGGAATGGTGAGAACAGTACTGCAGGAAGGCTTGGACACAAAGCTGATCCGGGGAATGGTGAGAACAGTACTGCAGGGAAGGCTTGACACAAAGCTGATCCTGGGAATGGTGAGAACAGTACTGCATGGAGAACAATGCTTGGGACACAAAAGCTGATCCGGGGAATGGTGAGAACCTGGGGGGGGGGCGGAGAAGGCTTAGACACAAAACGCTGATCCGGGGGTGGGAGAACAACATTTTGTACTGCAGGGGAAGGGGGGACACACCAAGCTGATCCGGGGACCTGGTGGTGGGGGGGGGGTTTCTACTGCAGGAGGAGGGGCTTAGACACAAAAGAACTGATCCAGGAATGGTGGGGGGGGGGGGGGGGGGCTGGGGGGAGAAGGCTTGAACACCACAAAGCTGTATCCGGGGAATGGTGAGAACATGCTGGGTGGGGGGGAGGGGGGAAGGCTTGACACAAAGCTGATCCACTGGGGATGGTGAGAAACAGTGCTGCAGGAGGGGTGCTTGACCACAAAGCTGATCCGGGGAATGGGAGGTGGAGAGTACTGCAGAAGAAGGAGGCTTGGGGGGCTGTTAATTTAGAACAACAGTACGGGGGTTGAACACAAAGGGGGGGTGGAACATTGGGGTGTGTGGGGGGGGAATGGGGGTGGGAGGGGGTGGGGGGGGGGGGGGGGGGGGGGGGGGTGGGGAGGTTGTGTGTGATTGGGGGTGGGGGGAGTGACAGTGGGAAATTACATCAGACAAAAGACTATTTGACGATGTTTTTTGTCTCTCTTAGTCCACCCCCACCTCCCCTTCGCTACCCCGAACCCCTATCCTTCACTCACTCACTCCAGAAAACCCCACCACCCCCAAACCCACACCACCCCACCCCCAGCCCAGCCCATGCGCACTTGTGTACACACTCTCAGGTTTTTCTGTTCTGTCATCTTGCAGACATGATGCCTGGGAAAGGGTCAGGGAGATAATGGAAGTTCTGATCTCACACCTACCACCCTACCAAACACCCGACAGCTACCTCTCCCCCAACTCCTCCCCCACCACCCCCACCCCCCTGCACACCCCCTGCACTGGATCGTGTACCGCGGGACTGTTGTGATTCCCGCCCCCCCCCCCATACCCCCCCCCCCCCCCGATCCCCCCCCCCTTCCCCCCCTCCCCCAAGCCGAGCCCTCTCCCCTTCTCCCCCCCCCGCCTCCCTTATTTTCCTTCCCGTCACCGCATAACCGCACCATCCAGAATCTCCCTCTGGACTGTTCTTGCCTCTAAGCATCCTCTTGTGTTACAGAATCTGTCTGAGCCGTTGGTCTGAAAACCGAGTGTGTGTGTGTGTGTGTTGTGTGTGTGTGTGTGTGTGTGTGCTGTGGCGTGCGTGCGTGGTCGTGCGTGAGTGTGTGTGTGTGTGTGTGTGTGTGTGTTGTGTTAATGTGTGTGTGTGTGTGTGTGTGTGTGTGTGTGTGTGTGTGGTGTGTGTGTGTGTGTGTTGAGTGCGTGTGTCGGTTGCCTGGCTCTGTTGTGCATTATGCTTGCTCGCTCCTGTGAGTATGGAAAAGGTGGGTTTACTGTATACATACACGTGAAGCTGGAAAGGAAGAACGCATTTTCATGAGGAATTTCAAGATTCTTACTATTAGTCAAAAAATCCTAAACACAGGCTTATTTCATCAGGGGCAGACATTTTATGGCAGAGTATGCGCGAATAGCTCAGTTGGTAGAGCGCCAGACTCGTAATCTTGGGGTTGCAGGTTTTCGAATCTCCGCCAGGGCCGTTTCGGTACATGGGGTTTTTCCCTCGGGAGTTCACATTGGGTTCGGACTCCATTTCCCATACAGGTCCTTCGAATGGAGACTCTAAACCGAGGGTTCCGTGTGTGAACGCACGCATAACATCTTGCACACACGTAAAATATCCCATCCCCAACTTTCGGAAGAGAAGGCCAGTTTGGCCGTCGGTATGGATGGACACGTTACACATAGCATGCGCCTTTACCGAAGTTGGAATATGGGCTGCCTTAATGGCGGGATAAAGAAAAACGGTCATACACACAAAACTCCACTCCCTATACAGGGGGGTTGCCGCAGGAGTATCAGCCTGCGTAGGCAGAAGAAGATCAGGGGTAAAGAATGTGTAAAGGAGGTAGAAGTGAACAGCAAGGGGCTGGAGGGGGGGGTGATGGAAAGGGGGGGGGGGGGGGGGGGGGGGGGGGGGGGGGGGGGGGGGGGGGGGGGGGGGGGAGGAGTACAGAGATGACTGTAGACAGCACATACTTGGCAATGACGATCTTTTTCTCTCTTAGTCCACCCCCTCCGGTCATTCTTCCCACACCCTCCTCTAACCCTCCCATCTCCCTCCTGGTCACACTTGTCTACACACTTTCAGGTTTTCTTTCTGTCAATCTTTCGGATTTAGGTCGGAGGAAAGGGTCAGAGAAGATGATGAAGTCCTGATCCCCTCACCTACTATCCTCCAAAACACCACCCCCACCTCTCCCAATCCCCTCCTCTGGCGCAATCTGAACTGGGACAGTTGTGATCGTTTTTTCCCCCAGCAGGTTGTGTCGGGCAAACGTTGCCCAGTCCTATGGGAGACACGTTGTGTGTCGCCCGCTCCACCCAGGATCTCCCCTTGGACTGGAGTGGTAAACAGACTCTGTCTATAGAACTTCCCTGATCCGGTGGTTTGCACCGAGGGTGTGTGTGTGTGTGTGTGTGTCGTGTGTGTGTGTGTGTGTGTGCGTGTCGTGCGTGCGTGGCGTGCTGCGTGCGTGTGCGTGCGTGCGGTGCGGCGTGCGTGCGTGCGTGCGTGCGTGTGTGTGTGTGTGTGTGTGTGTTTGTGCCTGTCTATCTCTCTTTTCTGTGCTGTCTGTCTGGTGTGTGTGTATTTATGTCTATGTGTCTGTTGCATCTGTTTTTTGTGCCTGTGTATGCGTTTGTTTCTCCATGTCGTGTGTGTGTGTGTGTGCGTGTGTGCGGTTGTGTGTGTGTGTGTGTGTGTGTTGTGTGTGTGTGTGTGAATAAATAGGGATCTTACAAGTAATACCCATGGAATAGAAATGTTTGGAGGTTTTGACGTGAAAGGTAGGAAGAGAGAAGTTTGTTTAATGTGCAGTGGAAGAGAGTTCCAACGTTCTGGGGCATAGAATGAGAAAACAATGATGGCCATGCTTTGATGCCAGCAGTGCATGTTTGAAGAGTATGTGTTAGAGCGGGAATGTCGGGTTGGTTAGCATGACTGATGAAGCTGGGTATCGTCTGCCAAGAGATGGTGATAGACGGCAATCTGTTGGATCACAGTAGACCTAGGTGTTGTGTAGGGAACAAACAATACTCGGCCTAAAACTGAGCCTTGCGGCACACCACACAACAAGGGAAGAAGATGGTGAAGAAAAGACATTTACAGAGACATTCTGACTGCGATCCTCCGCATGGGAACGGAACCAGCTTAGAGCAACAGAACGAACTCCAATGTTTTCAAGACGGGACGAGAGAATTCTGTGATCAACAGTGTCAACAGTGGACGTTAGATCGAGAGAGAGAAGAGTGGACGCTTTGTGTTCATCTTGTGGAAGTGGAAGAAGAACGCGGCTGCGGAGGACAAAGAACAACACCCCCAAAAGTTGATCTGGGAATAGTGAGGACAAAGAAGAACACTCACAAAGTTGATCTGCGAATACTGAAGACAAAGAACAACACCCCCGAAAAGTTGATCTGGAAATAGTGAAAAGTTGATCTGGGAATAGTGAGGAGGACAAAGAAGAACACTCACAAAGTTGATCTGGGAATAGTGAAAAGTTGATCTGGGAATAGTGAAAAATTGATCTGGGAATAGTGAAAAATTGATCTTGGAATAATGAACAGTTGATCTGTGAATAGTGAGGAGGAAAGGAGTGCTGGGGAAGCAGGATTGTGATAGTTTGAGGGAGAGGGTGGGGTAGGGGAGGGGCGGGGGGAAGTGAGAGGGATACAGGATGGTAGACAAAGGATATGTGACGATGACGATATTTTTTCTCTCTTAGTCCAGCCACCGCCCCCCCCCCCCCCCCCCCTCCACCACCACCACCTCCTCCCTTTGCTCACCCACTCCTTCCCTCCTCCCCTCCCCCGGCCTCCCCTGCGGGCTTGTGTACAAACAGTCTGTTTTTTTTCTTGTCAATCTCTTCTGGACAGAGGCCAGGGAAGGATCATAGAAGATGATGAAGTCCTGTCCCCCCCCCCCCCCCCCCCCCCCCCCCCCCACACACACACACCACCCCCACCCTCACCACCACCGCCAAATCTCCTCCCCCCTGGACGATCTGGACCGTGGGCTGTTGTGATTATTTTTCCCCCGGCAGGATCTGACGGGTAAACGTTTCTCAACGTATCAGAAGCACGCTCTGTGTCGCCCGCAGCACCCAGAATCTCCCGCTGGACTGGTGGGGTAAACATGCTCTGTCTATAGTATCTCTCTGGTCCGCTGGTCTGAACCGAGTGACTGTGTGTGTGTGTGTGTGTGTGTATGTGTGTGTGTGTGTGTGTGTGTGTGGTGTGTGTGTGTGTGTGTGTGTGTGTGTATGCGTGTGTGTGTGTGTGTGTGTGGTGTGTGTGTGTGTGGTTGTGTGTGTGTGTGTGTGCGCGCGCGCGCGCGCGCGTGTGTGTGTGTGTGTGTGTGTGTGTATCGGGTCTGTTTGTCTTTCCTTCTGTTTTTTTCTGTCTGTCCGCAGTCTTTCCCTAGCAAACACAATGGCTATCAAAACCAACTTTGGCAGAACAGAACACATCATTAAGAGCTTTTTTTGTTATGTACTTATCGTCTATCTACCTGTCTGCCCATCTGTCTGTCTGTCTCTATATCTATCTATCTATCTGACAGTCTGCCTATCTGCCTACCTACTCTCTCTCCTCTCTCTCTCTTCCTCTCTATTTGTCTATTTGTCTGTTTGACTGTCTGTGTGTATGTCTGCCTGCATTTATATCTGTATATGTGAGGGGGGCAATGGGTGTGTATGTATGCACGTAAGTATAGATGCGTTGTCATGACTGGGGTATGTAATTGCTGGTCTGGAAAGCGTATGCCATGCTGGTTGCCATTGCTGGTTGGTAGGGTTGTTGGCTGGTGGAGCAGGATTGCTTGTAAGTTGATTGATGAACCCAGACCATTTCCACACACAGTGTGAATCTCACCAGGAAGCCATTGAAGGGCCAGGGGTCACAGTCAGTGTGGCGGAATCACCAATAGTGTGTTTCATAGCAACAACTACAGCAGGCAGGGCTCAAAGAGCTTTCCATTGGCTGTGGATGACTTCGCTTGTAGCAGAGACCATGGACAGAGTGTCGGGAGATGCATGTTATTTTGCGGAGTCGTACTGTGGAGCTTGGGTAACACTGCGTGTAGTATTCACGATGAACAGTGTGAGTTGTGAGCAAACTATAGTGGGGGTCATCATGTGAACAGTGTGATAGGTCAGAACAATGTGTTTAAGAGAGTCACCATGTGTACAACGTGACTGATCGGCACAATGAGTTAAGCGAAGTAATCAGGTTAGAATTTGGCATGTGAGCACAAACAGTTATGCAGAGTCCACAGATGAACATTTGAGAGGGTTAGCAGTTGTTTTGTGGAATCTCCATGTGAACGTTTGACAGACGAGTATAATGACATTTTCTGAGTCAGATGATGAACATTTGAGAGTTGACTGAAATGCGTTTTGTGGAATCTTCAGCGGAATATTTAACAAGTGAGCATAATTATTTTCCCAGAGTCAGCAGGAGAACATACGTGTTTAGCAGAGTCATCGGGCGAAAAATGAGAGGTGAGTGCAATAAATTTAGTAGTCATCAGATAACATTTCACAGGGGAGGACAATAAATTAGCAGTGTCATCGGGGTGAACATTTGAGAAGTGAGTACAATAAATTCAGCGGAGTCATCGGGCGAGTATTTGACAGGTGAGTACAATAAACTTAGCAGAGTCATCAGATGAACATTGGACAGGTGAGTACAATGAATTTAGCAGAGCCATCGGGCAAATATTTGAGAGGTGAGTACAATCAATTCAGCGGAGTCATCGGGCGAGCATTTGACAAGTGAGCACAATGATCAGCAGTGTTGCAGAGTCAGCACATGATCATTTCACAGGTGAGCGCAGTGAGTCCAACGCAGCCATCAGGTGAACACTGATAGGTGAGCAAAAGGAGTTTCATGAAGGGAACAGGTGAAGAGTGTGACAGCTGAGCACAACGGGTCTAACGGAGTCACCAGATGAACTTTTGACAGGTGAGCACAACGCGACAGTGTCACGTGTGACCACAGTGAGTCGGGCGGAGTCACCTGATGCACGTTTGACAGGTGAGCACAACGCGACAGTGTCACGTGTGACCACAGTGAGTCGGGCGGAGTCACCTGATGCACGTTTGGACAGGTGAGCACAACGCGACAGTGTCACGTGTGACCACAGTGAGTCGGGCGGAGTCACCTGATGTACATTTGACAGGTGAGCACAACGCGACAGTGTCCCGTGTGACCACAGTGGGTCGGGCGGAGTCAACCCGATGTACATTTGACAGGTAGCACAATGAGGGGGACAGAATCGTCAAGTAACCAGCGTCTGTCATCACGTGATAAGTGTCTAGATCTAATGAAGAGTGTTTCAGAAACATTGACAACTGTTGGGACCATGCTGTCAGCATTTCCTCTCTTTCAGCATTTTCATCTCCCTCCTATTCTACGCACAACCTCACCCCAATCCACCAGAACCCGACCGCCCTAATGTGTCTTCTACAATCAACAACAATAAAAGAAAAGAGATGAAACGAGAAACACAGACAATCGCCTTGCAGTTCAAAGTCGTGTCTCTCTTTATGCGTTCTTCCCTCAATATCAATTTTATTTTTTGTCAAAGAACGGGTCCTTCGTTAGCCTTTTTCAAGGCTATCGCGGTGGCTTCCCAATTATTGCGAGTGCGCATGGAGACAGAAACGAACTAGTGGGTTGCTGGTCACATTGGCCAAAACAACAGACAGATTACTCTGCCACTGGCAGCAAAAAAAAAAAAAAAAAAACGAGAGAGAATCCTTTAATTAGCCTTTGAATGTCAATCAAGCAAGTGAACAGGGTGTCTTTTACAGCGCTAACAACGGCAATTTAACCCAACAGAACTGATCCGCTGCAATAACTCTCTCTCTCTCTCCCCTCTCTCTCTCTCTCTCTCTCTCTCGTTGAATTTTTCACTCAAACGCAAGAAAATGTTTTGTGCTTGCGCTCATTTTTTTTCCCTCACGTCACCATTTTGTTGTCACAACCCAGACCAGTCGACAGGAGAGCGGTATGAAGATGACCTGATCACGTGACTGGGAAAGCAGAAGTCGTTGAAATACATTTCGACTCCATACTGTTGTTGTTGCTCTTGTTGTTGTTGTTGTTGTTGTTGTCGTTGTTGTTTTAATGCAGTTTGACGACTTTCAACTTTGTTATTTCAAAGACGAGAGTGAAATGACATAGAGATTTGCATTTGACTTACAATTTGAATTCGAGGACGAATTTTTTTAAATTTTTTTTTTAATTTTTTTTTTTTTTTAATCAAGAACAAACAAAACTAACCAAACATTCCTACCCATAGGAGACAATGAGGCGTAGAGTACATGACCTTCACCTTTGCTGGTGTTCCGCTTCTCGATTGTCTCGCCTAAAATGTTCAGCACGTTCATTTCCCCCAAGTGGATGAGTCTTTTGTTCTTGCACTCGCTTACCTCCATGGTCGCTCCTAACAAGTGTAAAGAAACAAAGGCATTTCTGTTCTACATCTGAAGCTTTATCCAGTACGTTAGCGTTAGCAGATTCCAATTCTGGCATACACACACCAGCAGGAAGAACTTTGGGGAGAGTACATACAAACTGATTAGTGGGGAGTGAGGTGAGACGAGCAGCGGTGTTCAAAGGTCTCCATTGTCTGCGTTGAGGCTCTTTCCTTCTCTGGCAGCCTGTGGAAAGAAGTTGTACCTGCACACCTACGCTCTATCTTCTGTTAACATGGTATGGGTTGTACCTGTACACCTACGCTCTTATCTTTGTCAACATAGTATGAGTTGTACCTGCACACCTACGCTCTTTCTTTGTTAACATAGTATGAGTTGTACTGTACACCAATGCTCTCTTTTTGTTACAACAGTATGAGTTGTACCTGTACACCAATGCTTCTTTTTGTTAACACAGTATGAGTTGTACCTGTACACCAATGCTCTCTATTTGTTAACATAGTATGAGTTGTTCAGCGCGAACTGAAATGTGATGTCTGAAGAAGTTTTTTTTTTCTTTTGGATCTCGTTTCAGACAAGAACGATAGACCGGGTGAGAAAGAGTTATCTTTCACACGCACCCTTCAAGCTTTCTCCAATGATGGAACAAGGAGATGGATTGAAATGCAAACTGAACAAAATTTATTAAAGAATAGACGTGTGCTGATGTGTGGTGTTTGAGTGCTATGAATATGTTGTGTTTCTGTCGTGCATGTTATATGGCAACTTGAACCAGAATGAAATGAGTGATGATGATGGTGATGATGATAATTTCTCTTCAATAAAATTACTTTTGCAGAGAGAAAGATTGTGCTGAATGAAATAATGTCTCTCCGCCAGTTCTTGAACAGTGGTTCGCAAATGTCCCTCGTTTCAGTTCATTGTACTAAAATAATATGATTATGTAAAGGAAAGGAAATAGATCTGGTGTGGTGCCTGGGAATGTATCGTGGAAAATAATTTAAATAACTCAGCTGATGGTCGAGTTGATCGGGTTGAAGGGATTGGGTTTT
>JADBJO010017207.1:10000-20000 GCA_016801955.1 Conus betulinus | reverse complement strand
TGTAATTTGTTTGCTTCTTTCCTTCGGCGGCATAGTAATTTTTTTTCTTTACGTTTGCTTCAATTTGCGCTTGCAGTCAGCTCACTTTGAAACAAACACGCAGATAAGCACTGTATATGAGGCGTGAACCTTGGACATGGGGCTTTGTCGCTTCCAAGGCTAGGTCTTTATCCTCTTGGCCACCACTCCATGTTCAAGAACCAGGCGACAGTTCCTAAATGTCTGGCAGTATTTTGTAGACAACAACAATAACAATGATAATAACATAGAACAAAACGAATAAAAACATAAACATGACACAACGATAAAGTAGCCACAGTAGCATCATTACTTTGGCCATGTACATACTGCAATGGATAAGAACAAGACACGGTGCCTTTAAACGATGCCAGAGAACAGTGGTAATAAGAGGATGGTGCATTTAGTCGATGCCAGAGAACAGTGGTGATAACAGTGTTGGGTGCCTTTAAACGATGCCAGAGAAAAGTGGTGATAAGAGGATGGGTGCATTAACGATGCCAGAGAAAAGTGGTGATAACAGTGTTGGTGCCTTTAAACGATGCCAGAGAACAGTGGTAATAAGAGGATGTGTGCATTTACTCGATGCCAGAGAAAAGTGGTGATAACAGTATTGGTGCGTTTAAACGATGCCAGAGAACAGTGGTAATAAGAGGATGTGGGCATTTACTCGATGCCAGAGAAAAGTGGTGATAACAGTATTGGTGCCTTTAAACGATGCCAGAGAAACAGTGGTAATAAGAGGATGTGATGCATTTCGATGCCAGAGAAAAGTGGTGATAGAGTATTGGTGCCTTTAAACGATAACAGTGGTAATAAGAGGATGGGTGCATTTAAAACGATGCCAGAGAGAAAGTGGTGATAACAGTATTGGTGCCTTTAAACGATGCCAGAGAACAGTGGTAATAAGAGGATGGGCATTTACTCGCATTTAGTCGAAAACGATGCCAGAGAAAAGTGGTGATAACAGTATGTATGCATTTACTCGATGCCAGAGAAAAGTGGTGATAACAGTATTGGTGCATTTACTCGATGCCAGAGAACAGTGGTGATAACAGTGTTGGTGCCTTTAAACGATGCCAGAGAACAGTGGTGATAACAGTGTTGGTGCATTTAACTCGATGCCAGAGAACAGTGGTGATAACAGTGTTGGTGCCTTTAAGAGAACGATGCCGATGCCAGAGAAAGTGGTGATAACAGTGTTGGTGCCTTTTAAACGATGCCAGAGAACAGTGGTGATAACAGTGTTGGTGCCTTAAACGATGCCAGAGAACAGTGGTGATAACAGGATTGGTGCAGGAGGAACGATGCCAGAGAACAGTGGTGATAACAGGATTCAGCCAGGAGGAAATTCTCTGCAGGCACTCTGGCCCAGCTGTATGCTGCATGTAATAGCTCACTGATTGTGTGGCACCTCAAGGCCCGAGGTTCCTGTCATCGCTGAACAGAATTAACCCAGATGAGCGGCGCCAGCTTAGAGACCAGCTACTTCTCGCAGTGCCTGTCAGTGTTCGTGAAACTGTCGCTTCGTTCACCGAATTGTGCGAAATATTATTTGCATTTTTTTTTTTTTTTTTTTTTGTGAGGTCACTTTTTTTTTTTTTTTTTTTTCTTCGCCTTCTCAACCCGGAAGTAATAATACGTTCACCGAATTTTGCTCAATCTATTTACATTCACTTGCTTCCTCTTAGCTGTTTCTGTTTTTTATGTCTTTTTTCATTTTTCTTTCTTTCTTTCTTTCTTTCTTTCTTCAAATTCTTCAAATTCTTCTTCTTCTTCTTTCTCTTCTTCTTCTTCTTCTCATCTTCTATCATGCAAAATCAGACTTTTTTGTTCTAGCCTCAGCAACCAAGTATTCATCGTGCAACATGCAGAAGATTTTTTTTTTCGAAACATTTTGTTTGTTGTTTCACTACAGAAAAGCTTTAAAACACACACACGCACACACACACACACACACACACACACACACACACACACACACACACACACACAAAGAAAGAAAAGAAAATAGAATCAAACGTGCACATATAAATACAGATACTACGTAAAAAGAATCTTACAGCAAACAAGGGAACGTGAAACCAATGAAAGATGTGGAGCATGGAACAAAACTGCACAGAGACAGACAGACAGACAGACAGACACTTCGACACTTTGACACTTGATTTTTAATGTCATTACCAAAGAGGTCTTTTGACAAGAGGGGAGAGGCAACAGAACAATAACATTTCCCTCTTCCTTTCCTGCAAAGAAACAATACACATTCATTCCTAGTGTGTATCAAATCAAAGGTTAACAGAAACAAATAAATTCGTAACATTTCCTTATGTCCTCACGCACCCCAGAGAGAGAGAGAGATGAGAGAGAGAGAGAGAGAGAGAGAGAGAGAGAGAGAGAGAGAGAGAGAAAGAAGAAGAAGAAGAAGAAGAAGAAAGAAGAAGAAAAGGAAGAAGGAGAAAGAAAGAAAAACGACGGCGAAAAAGAAGAGAGAAATCCTATCGGCATCAAGCCTTTTCTTGTTTCCTCATGCCTTTTCTGTTGGAATTCCATTCTCCGAGTAATTAGCTTCAAACTTTGGGTGTGGGATTAAAAAAAAAAAACGAAAAGTAAAATTAGTTTTGTTTTTTTTCATGTTTACAACGTTGAATCCTACGCTGTCTGTAAAGAGCTCTTGGGTCATGTAAGAGAATCTGTTGAAGAGACAGATGCTGAACTGATGTTCACTGTGTTTATGTCAGGCATTATTTTAGTTTTCGCAAGTCTGTCCTAAACATCGAAGAGAAAAAGGAGTGCTGTCACAAGACAAAAGACAAGACCAACCTAAACAGAGCAAACGATGTAAGGTCATGTGCCTTCAAATGCGATTTCAAATTGGTGGCTCAAGTGGACAAAACGAGCGGAAGATAGGGGACACCCATATACATTAATGTGATGCTGTTTTGAAAGGAAAGGAATCCTACATGAGGCAGAGAACGGTGCACAGTAAAGAACGTTCAAGTAGGGTAACTCTTGCAACCATGATGAAATAATACTCGCCCTTAACTCCAAACGAATTGCTTACACACAGAATTGCCTACCAGAAATGATAACACAGAGTACACAGAACAAACAAGGAGACCCCGCCCCCTCCCCCCCTCCCCAAAAAAAAGTTCCGAGATTGCCTATATACCCTGTACTGGACACATCTACACAGCAACAACAGCTGGAGAAAATGAACAAAACAAAATTAACACGCATTCCAGACTGGCACAGCCTTTTCGATCATGAATTTTGTGAAAACAAACACACAGACGAACGATAACAAATACAGATAACTTCGGTCTGACTGCTGTGAAAGAAAATCTTCAATGAAGCAGAGAACAATGAACGGTAAATATCAAACAAGTAGGATAACTCTTGCTCCCATGATGAAATAACTCCAAACGAATGCTCCTTACGAACCCGTGAAAAAAAAAGTAGTTCTGCAATGCGCAAAGGTACTTGGTTCAGACCGGAAGGCAACAAAAGAGGCAAAGGTAAGAATCCTTCACATGAAAATAGTACAATAGCATCTCCTCTACGAATGTAGAGATGGTGCACAGCAGATACCAAATTCCTCTGTCACTGGAAATACACTGGAAAATCTTATCAGGTTCTTTCAAATTATCAGCCTTTGATATCTAACTTCATATTGGACATTTTAGAGCAGATGGACAGTTCTAATTATATTTCTTAACAAATATTAGTGGGAGGATGTGCTTATTTAGTATTACACACACACACACACACACACACACACACACACACACACACACACACACACACACACACACACACCAGAGTCCCCGCAGCACATTTTTAACAGGCAGTTTGCGACTTGGGCAAATTTTGTGTTGGCATTTCTTTGCTGATGCATTATGAATTTCAGTTTCATTTTCACGGAGGAGGCATCCTTGCATACCTCCAATTCGTGTATGCTAAACAATATCTGCAGAGTCATCAGACAGTGTGCAGAAGTGTTTCTATTTCAGTTCCAGTTAACTGATGTTGACTGGTCCATCACTTCACCCTACATCTGCTAAGCCACGCGACCCACAGTGCGCAGGATTTGCAGCTGATGGATGAATAAATGATATGAAGATAAAAGGATTGAAGACGAGGGTCTCAGGCTGCACACCTGAAATGAATGCGCTAAGGCCTTGCTTAGGAAGTCGAGTATTTATAGACTAACGCTATTAGAGTGGGTTTTTTTTTGAGAATTTGTATTGTGTCTTAAAGTTGATTCTCCTCATTTTCTTTCAAGGAACAAGTCAGCTCTTTCAAGCATACAGTTCAAAATCAAAGGAAGGGGACTACTCGGTGGCTACCACTTGGGGCAAAGCTAGGGGTCTCCGTGAGTGCAAAGACATGAAGTGTGACATCAACTAAGAGGAAGATTATGTATAAAGATCTGTACGTGATGTTATCGATGGAAATCCCCCCAAAGCAAGGGGACATAACTGGTGGGACGTTGTTCTTTTGATCAGTAATCAGGTTAGCATTAAATGCTGGCTTACACTTGTAGCAGGCCTCAAAATGGATTCCATCATGATTTATTGAAAATCGTAATTGTGGCGTGTGGCCTCATAGATACGACTTACCAGGTGTGTGACCTGCGTATTAACCCAACGTGCTGGTCACGCCTTGGGCAACCTGTCTACCGTTGTCTGCACCACTATCATAGTTATATGTGTGTTAGCGTGTGTGTGTGACATGTGCATGTTTGTGTGTATATGTGCGTGTATGTGTGCGTGTGTGTGTGTGTGTGTGTGTGTGAGTCGGTGGGGGGGCCATGTGTGTGTGTGTGTGTGTGTGTGCGTGTGTGTGTGTGTGTGTGTGTGTGTGTGTGTGTGTGTATTTATATATGTATAATGTATAAACCTTTATATATATATATATATATATATATATATATTATAGTATGGTAAAAAGGAAGTTTTAAAATCAACAGATCTGTTTCGAGCGCTGGCTCTCCTCAGGATGGTTTTGGGTCGCCTACTGCCGGTGTTATATGGCCTAATGTCACTGTTTGCACGTGCGGATTGGCTGCACGTGTTGTTCGGTTTTTCAGGTTGTTTACAGTTCAGGGTGCGTTTGTTTGCTGACAACGATTTCCATTTGTGCCTGCAGTTGTTTACTATTTCTACTTTAGTATTTAGGGTTGCTAAGTATGGTTTGCATAGTATTAACCATTTTTTTGTTGAACATAGGTTGCATCTTTTTGAAATGTTATTGTATGGTGATGCCCTTTTTATGATTTTCCAGGATATGTTATAGTTTACTTTTTTGTCTTTAAGTCTCCAAATATATTTGCTCAGTTCTGTTTGGTTTTTTGTATTTTACTTTGTTGAATGACTGTTTATGGTTTGCATATCTGGTTTTGAAGTGATTTTCAGTGATCCCTATGTATGTTTCTTTTTCATTTCTGATGTCACAGTGGCTTGGTATACAATGTTGTTATAGAGGCATTTGTTGCTTAAGGGACACTGTTCTTTTGTAGTACAATTGCAGGATTTCCTTTCTTCACCCTTCTTTGCTGTGTTGCTGTTTCATTTTGTTGGATGAATCAATTATATTTTTAAGTTTAGGCATGCATGAATATGATAGTTTGATGGTGTTCTTGTTGAATATTTTGGACAATTTGTGTTCTTTTGGGAAGGATGCTGTCAGAATTTTTAAAAAATTCTTCCCTACGTTTGTTTTTACTCGTCCATCATATGGAGGGTTGTACCATGTGATTTTCCTTTTCCTGCTTTTTTGTTTTTTGTTCATGTTGTTATCTGGGTTGTATTGTAGTTTGTAGCTGTAACCACTTTTTGCAATGCCTCTTGGTATTCTGCTGCTGCGTTGTTGAATACTCTTTCATTATGTGACAGATTAGATAATCTCTTGTTTATGCCATTGGGTATGGTTTTTAGTATAGATGGTGGGTGGTTGCTATTGATGTTTACATAAATGGGAGTGTCATTAGGTTTCTTGTATGGTTTATATATGTAGTTGTTGAGGTCAAGTGTTATGTCTAAGTAGTTCACTACCTTTTTGTTTGCTTCGATGGTGATTTTTAAGTTATGGTTTTGGAAAATTTTGCATAGTTCTTTTTTCTTGTTTTCGATGGTTCTTGGATTGTTGTTTAGCGCGGCGAGGCCGTCGTCTCTGTATAGTCCGACTTGCTTTCCGAGTTGTTTTTGGATGTTGGATAGCATGAACAGTCCGACCAGTTCGCATGTTTCGGCACCGTCATACGATCCCATGGTCACATCAAATGTTGAGTTTCTGTTCGTTTTTTCTTGATCCATGTTTCATTTCTGCTGTAGAGTAAAGTTTTCTTGGTGTGGAGAATGATTTCCATTTCTGACCCTGTTATGTCTGTGTGTTTTATTAGCAAATTTCAGAGCTTTAGTGAGTAGCTCTTCATCTATGGATGGGTAGAAGTCTACTATGTCGAATGTGATGAATACTGTGTTCTTCTGTTTTGTTAAGATTTTTGAACCATTGGATAACTTCATATGTGTTCTTCCAGAGGTTGTATTCCATGTTTGATTTTATGTTTTTTATGGCTTTTTCTAGGATTTTCTTACTTATTTTGCCCAGTTCAGATTTAGATGGGTTTATTAGTCTACATGTTGGGTTGTTGTGGAAATTGGGTTTATGGTCTTTAAGAGTTATGAAGGCTTCTTTTATTGCTGTTGTTTCTACCCTGTCACCTAGATCCATGTGGTGTACGAGTTCTTTTTCTTTTTTTTCGGATGTTGTTGTGTATGGTTTTATCAGTTTTTTTTTTTTAGTTTTTCTGAATGTTTTTATCAAGAAGTTGTGAGTAGTACTCGTTTGGTTCCATTTGTAGTAATTACTGGTTTTGTCAGCCTTCACGAATATTTTTTTGTCATTTTGTATTTGTTTATTTCATTTTTTAATGATGTTTGGAAATCGTTGTTTGATTTTTTTAATTCTATGTTGGCTATCATTCTTTTCATTTTATCCTCGAAAGATTTCATTTCATCTATGGCCGGTGGAGATCGCCATGATTTGAAGCCATATGTGTTTTTTTTTCCTCTTTTTTTGCATTCAGGTTCAGGAAGAAAAAACGCTTTCCATCTCATGTTTCGTACGAATTTTTCAGTTTGTTCTATTAACCTTTTTAAGTAGAATTGCGGGTTGGAGAATGGTATATTTTTTGTTGATTGTCTAAAATTGATTTCCTCCATTTTGAAATTCATTAGGCCAAAGTGCTCAACTCGAGAGGAGCTATTATCAAGAATATTACTAAAACGCCTAATAAAATTTTTAAAGTGCTCAACCCCTTGGGGAGCAACATCTGTTAAAATAGTAAGGTAAAAGGAAGTTTTTAAAATCAACAGATCTTGAGCGCTGGCTCTCCTCAGGATGGTTTTGGGTCGCCTACTGCCGGTGTTATATGGCCTAATGTCACTGTTTGCACGTGCGGATTGGCTGCACGTGTTCATTCGGTTTTTCAGGTTGTTTACAACCTGAAAAACCGAACAACACGTGAAACATGCGAACTGGTCGGACTGTTCATGCTATCCAACATCCAAAAACAACTCGGAAAGCAAGTCGGACTATACAGAGACGACGGCCTCGCCGCGCTAAACAACAATCCAAGAACCATCGAAAACAAGAAAAAAGAACTATGCAAAATTTTCCAAAACCATAACTTAAAAATCACCATCGAAGCAAACAAAAAGGTAGTGAACTACTTAGACATAACACTTGACCTCAACAACTACATATATAAACCATACAAGAAACCTAATGACACTCCCATTATGTGTAAACATCAATAGCAACCACCCACCATCTATATACTAAAAACCATACCCAATGGCATAAACAAGAGATTATCTAATCTGTCACATAATGAAAGAGTATTCAACAACGCAGCAGCAGCAGAATACCAAGAGGCATTGCAAAAAAAAAGTGGTTACAGCTACAAACTACAATACAACCCAGATAACAACATGAACAAAAAACAAAAAAAAGCAGGAAAAGGAAAATCACATGGTACAACCCTCCATATGATGGACGAGTAAAAACAAACGTAGGGAAAGAATTTTTAAAAATTTTGACAGCATCCTTCCCAAAAGAACACAAATTGTCCAAAATATTCAACAAGAACACCATCAAACTATCATATTCATGCATGCCTAACCTTAAAAATATAATTGATTCATCCAACAAAATGAAAAGCAACACAGCAAAGAAGGGTGAAGAAAGGAAATCCTGCAATTGTACTACAAAAGAACAGTGTCCCTTAAGCAACAAATGCCTCTATAACAACATTGTATACCAAGCCACTGTGACATCAGAAAATGAAAAAGAAACATACATAGGGATCACTGAAAATCACTTCAAAACCAGATATGCAAACCATAAAAACAGTCATTCAACAAAGTAAAATACAAAAACCAAAACAGAACTGAGCAAATATATTTGGAGACTAAAGACAAAAAAAAATAAACTATAACATATCCTGGAAAATCATAAAAAAGGGCATCACCATACAATAACATTTCAAAAGATGCAACCTATGTTCAACAGAAAAATGGTTAATACTATGCAAACCATACTTAGCAACCCTAAATACTAAAGTAGAAATAGTAAACAACTGCAGGCACAAATGGAAATCGTTGTCAGCAAACGCACCCTGAACTGTAAACAACCTGAAAAACCGAACAACACGTGCAGCCAATCCGCACGTGCAAACAGTGACATTAGGCCATATAACACCGGCAGTAGGCGACCCAAAACCATCCTGAGGAGAGCCAGCGCTCGAAAACAGATCTGTTGATTTTAAAACTTCCTTTTACCATACTATTTTAACAAATATATATATATATATATATATATATATATATATATATATATATATATATATATATATATATATATATATGTGTGTGTGTGTGTGTGTGTGTGTGTATACAATTTTCCCTTTTTATGCATTTTAAACAGGCAGACCTCTCTACAGATTCTTGATGTGTTTCTAGGAGAACCTTAACTGGAGTGATTCAAAAACTCACCTTTACCAGGTGCTTGCTCCCTAGTGATCAGTTCTTTGAATAGAGCTCTTTGTATTTGTACTCCTAGGAAAGAAGACCCTGCCTGTCTCCTGGGCGGAAGCAGCGGACTATCTAAGAAGAGAGAGAGAGAGAGAGAGAGAGAGAGAGAGAGAGAGAGAAGAAGAAGAAGAAGAAGAAGAAGAAGTAAAGTGACTGTATGACTTAGAAAGAGAGAGAGAGAGTTGAACTCTCAACTATTGTTCGTTTATCATTGATCCTAGGGCCAGGGCGATCACCTTGTTGGGCATGCTTCAGATGCTTGAGAGGCTGCAGGAGCTACGGGCTTTGGATTGTCAGTAGAGACAAGAGTCGCGGTCATGAGGAACTCTCGCCGTGGGAAACAATGTCTGCTGTCGAGAGAGATTTTGATCTGGACTATTTGAAAATTTGATGAGATGATTGTCCTCATGGAAAGAATACATATTGTTTTTTTTTTCTTTCCTTCTTTCTTTTTTTTTTTTTTTTTTTTTTTGGATTGAAGGATTGGCCTCTTGGAAAGGATGCATACATTTTGGTACCTGAAAGATTGTCCTCTCGGAGAGAATGTATTGCTTTAGTGATTGAAAAAGAAAGGGGACGGTTTTGTTTTGTTTTGTTTTTTCATACTGCCAATTTTAAAGAGAATCAGGGTCTGTGAACCCAGAATGGATTGTTGTTGATGCGAGGCAAACTGGTCATCTGTATTATCCAGAAAAGAAGTGTGTAAAATGGGCGAATGAACTGAGGTCAGTGTGACCTAGATAAATTTCTGAGAGAACAGTGTTCACACTTTGTATAAAAAGCAAACAATTACAATTGTTCTGAAGTCTTGTTGAGTAACATATTGTGAAAAAAGAGGAAGTATTAAACCCATTAAACCCCCCTCGCGCACTGGGGGGAAAATC